>JAHUTJ010026326.1:0-16871 GCA_036250325.1 Characodon lateralis | reverse complement strand
TTGTATTCTTATAGAGAAAATATACAATACCTCTTTTGGATTTTACTTATGCACAACTATTGACTAATATGCACACATTTCCGTCTTTACATACACATTGTTTTTGACAGCGTTCTTACCCCATACTAATTGTAAAACTGGTGGTCTTACATAAAAATCTTAACATCCCCTAAACAATAATTTTACTGAAATTAATGGTTGACTTTGAAAGTGAAACTAGCCCACAGCATCAGAGATCCTCCACCACACACAACAGTGGGCGTGTTTCCAAATTCACTGCTTTTCCAAATGTATCCTTTGTTTTAATCCAGACACACCTGGAATGTTTGCAACTGAAAAGCTTAATGTTGATTTAACGTTGCTAGAGCACACCCTTCTAGCTAAAGTCTCGTTTTGAAAAGTGGCTGAGAGAATTTAGATTATGTCACATAAAATGTTTTATGCAACTGCAATAAAAATTGGATGATTCTGTATCTGTGCCAAAAAAACCCCACTCACCTAGCACTCTAACGTTATACTGGATGGAGTCTTCTCCTGCTTCGTTGATGGCCACACAGGTGTACCTGCCAGAGTCTTCAAGCTGTGCCCTGGGAATCTGTAACACTCTCCCACCTGAGATCCACACATGGGCTGTTACAAGTAAAGATTTTCTTTCTAGGTTCCTGTTTTAATTGTTAATTTAACTCACCAGGTAGGATCAAAACGTTTTCATTAGAGGTAAGCAGTTTCCCATCTCTGTACCAGGTAAGGGTTGGAGGGGGTACGGCATTTGTCTCACAGTACAAAGAGATTGGATTGTTAAGTATCACATCGCGAGGATCCCCTCCAAAGCCTGTGACTGATGAAGTGTCCACAACTCCACCAGGTCGGTTGAAATGTGGTGGAACTGTAAAAAAATTGAAGAAATATTTCAACCCCAGTTTGAAGACTTTTTGATGATACAAACATTTTCTCCCAAGGTGTAAAATCTCCATAACATTAACCCCTGTAAACACGTGAGCACCAGTCTAACCAGTTCACCTTGTATATTTACATCAAACTCCTTCTCGTCCTCTCCGGCTATATTAGTGGCAACACAGGTATAGCGGCCAGTGTCTGACACTTGGGCGTGTTTGATCTGAACAATGCGACCGTTGGCTATAACAGATACATGGTCGTCTCCCACAAGGACCTAAAGAAAAAGTGTTTGTAAAATGTTTTTTTTCTGCATTTTGTTTTGAGAAAAATAGTCTTACAGATGCAAATAATGGTATTATTCTGGACATCTACCTGTCCATCTTTATACCACTGCAGTGTTGGAGTAGGAAAGGCCTGGGCGACACATTCCAGGGTCAGTGTGCTGTTAATTCTGATCTTTACTTCTTTAGGGGCAAGTCCCTCCCCAGGGATATCATTTTTATTAATCTGCGGAGGAACTTCAGCAAAAAAAGATTTTGGTCAATACGTTGATCATATGTACGTTATCAGAATGTTGTTAAATCGATGCAGGAATCTCACCATAAACTTTGACCTCATAGTGCTTCAGTGCCTCTCCTGCCTCATTTGTAGCCACACAAGTGTACCTGCCAGCATCCTCCTTCTTAGCATTAAGAATCTGCAGTGTTCGCCCACCTGTTATAGATAGGATCATGAAAAATCATATCGATCAAATGTAAAGTTTGCAATCTGCTTTTTCACACTTATAACCACAAACCTGGAAGAACTCGAACATTGCGAGTGGATTCAAATAGAGTGCCATCTTTGAGCCAGGTGATCAAAGCAGGGGGGTAGGACTGGACCTCACAAACTAGTGAGGTGGGGCTGCTCAGGGTGACTGTAATCTCCTCTGCAGAAATGTCCGGACCTGAACCAGCGATGGTGGGAGAAACTGACAAAGACAAGGGCAGAAAATCACGACGATGGGTTTAGGAATACACACATGGATAAGTACTGTATGTTAGTACCCTTGGTTAAAGATGTGTAAAAAGTCTTACAATAATTAGTCTTCTATGACAATAGGACAACCTCACACTGAACAATTTAGGAAAAATCCTAAGTTTAACTTTAGAACACTTATTCAGAGGAAAATTCGCATGTTAAGAAGTCACTGTCTTTAACAGAATCACTTATGGAACATTAATTAATTAATGTCACTATTTAATACTTAAAATATTTACCGATGTTACTGTATTAGTAATGTAACTCACAGAAACATACTTGCCAAAAAAACACAGAAATCTAATCACAAACCACACAGTTTTTCTGCAACATAAACTGTATAATTCAACAATGTTTACAGGTAATTTTTTCCAAGTGCAAGTCCCAAGTCTGTGAGAGGTGAGTCCAAATCAAGCCTCAAATCACTAATGACAGAAATAACCTTTTTCTCATGAAATGCATATCTGGTGCACCTATTATCCAAGATCCAGGAAGTCTTTGAAATTTGTGAGAAAAGGTGTTTACCATGAGTGGAAAAATGCACGTATTACTTCTAAACTCTGTTCTAAACTCTGGGTAGTTAGTGGTTTTTGCCTTTCACTCATGTTGAGGCAAATCAATCAACTATCAACTATCAATTTCTGCTCTATGGATTTTTTACAATGCTGTACCTTATAAGTTTGCTCCTCTAGACTTCTGAGTTTTGTCTTCTGAGTCTGCAAAAGTTCCTTAACCTTTTCAATATCTTTATCAAGCAGATGATAATGTTTCTCAGACTGCTGACAGCAAAGAAGGTAATTTACTACCCCTGATTGGTAATTATTTGTTATCAAGCTTTTAATAAAACAAAAGTCTTCTCCTATAACAAGGTCTGGGGAGTAAGCTGGCAATGCAAGTTGGTTTATTTTTTTTCTTGTCCATTTTTGAAGTGATTAGACATTATGCTTTGGATCATTATCAGTTCTTTGGCAGATACAACTATATTTTTATTTAAAATGTCCAGATATTTCAAAGACTTTATGAGGCAATGCACTGTAACAAGGTTCCCATGGGATTTGCAAGACAAAAAGGCCCACAGCATCACAGACCCTCTATCATACTTGGCAGCAGGCATAAAGTGCTTTACCCAATATTGTTTGTTTCACACCAAACGCCCTGAAATGTTTGTTGCCAAAAGCTAAATTCTAGTTTCAGCTGACCAAAACCCATTCAGTTCCAGTTGAAGTCCCAGATAAGTTTAGCAAACACACGTTTACCTCAATGATGATAAGAAGATAAGGCTATTTTCTGCCATCACTCCCATTCTACTGATGGGTGTGTACAAGGTTGTTGTGATGACTTGATGACCCCAAGATGCCACTCTGTGCTGCAATACTTTAATGTGTAGCAATGCACATATTTATCACAAGGTCATGTATTCATATCTGAAACATTTCCTACTGAGCTAAGACAAAGTTCCTACATACCCAGAACATTGAGGTTGAAATGCCGTCTGCGTTCTCCTGCACTGTTTGATGCCACACAACTGTATCTTCCAATGTCTGCAACATGGGCCTCAAAGATCTGGAGGAAACGGCCGTACGACACAATCTGTTGACGTCTGTCAGGCAGTAACAGCTGTCCATCCTTCAGCCATTTAATTTCTGGTGAAGGGTTACCTGGCAATATATTTAAATAAATATAGAACTGCAAAGTTAAGGGTCTTTTTTAATGTAGCTTACATTAGAAACTCTTTTTAGAAGGAGAATATGTACTTTACCTGATGCTTCACAGGTGAGAGTGATGTTTTGGGTCTCTTTTACTTTAGCATCTACAACTGTTCCCTCCTTAACAATGCTTGGTGGAACTGCCAATGAAACATTCAACTGGTTCATACTTTAATTAAAATAAAATAATGTATTGTGGAAATATTTTATGGTTTTAATGTGACTTTTATCTGAAAATCCTCAAGAAACTGATTTTCTTTACCTAGAATGTCAAGGTCGAAGTTCTTTCGCTCTTCTCCAGCACTGTTAGCAACAACACAAGTATACCTCCCAGCATCCTCTACTGCTGTGTGCAACAGACGGAGACTACGTCCCCCTAAAAGTTAAACAGATCATATTTAAATGACTCTTTGCCACCATAAACACACTGAGCAGGAAAACGTGAACAAAGATCATAATCAGTTAACATTAAGAATTTAAGAATTTGGGCTCACAGGTGTTAAAATGGTTAAAACTCCGGTTTAATGTGATTCAAGTCTTACACGAGGTCATGCTGCTGAAAAAATTAGCATAAAGATTAACATTATTCAAAATTTGTTTATTGAAATAATTTGTCTTAACGCTCCATAACAAACTTAAAACTAATATTTCTTACATGCTCATATTATATTATTAGATTTCTAAGTTTGTTTAGTAAGAAACTCAGACAGTCAAATTCTTTATCAAAGTCTTAATTCATCTAAAATTATGTAAACTACCTGGTTTCCAGATTATTATAATTATGCATTTAGTTCTGCAGTTTCATCAGCTTAAAGCCAACAATCATAGATTGACTTGGCAAAGATTATTATGGTATAATAAAAAAAGAAAGAAAAACTATTTGCAATAATTAGTAAACTGTGTGTGTGTGTGTCTCCATATTCCTGTGAGAATATGTGCACATTAGTTCACATCTAAAATCTAGGTGTGGGGGGTGGACACAAAAGGAGAGGGAGAGAGGGAGCCCAGGATATATTGCATATCTGTGATGTGATGGGGGCTGACACTGCACAGGCTGCACCCCACCACACCCACTATCATGGCCTTTACACACACTCACTGACCAGCTGAACAGAGCACCCCACCTCTACTCAATAACTGGCAGACCACCATCACCCCAAAGCAAGGTTTCAAAGGTTCAAAGGTTTTACTGTGGACTTTGCGTTTTTATCATTTACTGGTCAGTACCTGATCGTTTTCAGAAAAATGTTTCTTTGTTTACGTGCTTACACTCACCTACCAATTATGCATGTTTGAAAGCAGTATGTGTCCAAATATACCAGTTAACTAAAGGCACATTCCCACTACAGGAACCGTTTTAAATTACCAGGGTAGTTCTGTGGGGCCATTATTACCCCCACTGCATTTCCACTCTATTTACCAGGGCAAAATGAAGTACCAGGGTAGAAATTTACCCCAGAAAAAAGGCTGGATGAAGGTAGTACTTTTCAAATTAACCATCAGCTTTTGGGAGGAGTTTTGTCTCGAGTGAGCACTAAGCATTTTAAATGGGTTGACATTTTCAATTTCAGCCATATCAGTTTACTACAGTCTACAGCTCATACGTTTTCCTAAGGAACTGCCTCAATCTATACGTCAGACAGACAAAATTAGTGGTCTCATCAACCGCACTTTTAAGATAGCAAAAACTAAAGTATAAAGGAATAAGAGATGATTAGACAAATATACACTACTGTAAAGCTGCGGTAAGATTGCTTGTAAGATGGGTGAGACCTTTAGACAGGAAAACTTAAACTAACCTGAGAGTATTCGCACCAAACTAGTTGCCTTGACTGGTCGACCATCCTTCAGCCAGGAGATAGAAGGTAGAGGGATACCAGAAACCTCACAGCTAAGAGAAGCTGGGTTCTTCACAACAACACTAACATTTTCTGGAAACTGCACCTGACCAGTTATAATAGGTGGAACTGATCATCATGAAGACACAAGGGAAAAGGATCAGCAAGATAATTACTAAATCAAACTAAAACTGAAATTTGCAATGAAACAAAGCAAACAAAAAACAGCAAAACGATCACAAAATCATACCATGCACACTGACGTCATGCTTGCTGTCAGCCTGTCCTGCTGCATTAACAGCAATGCAGGTGTAACGTCCCGTGTCTGACACCTTAGCGTCTTTAATCTGCAACAGTCTGCCCTCGTTTAGGATCTTTGCACCATGCTGGTCCTCAATGGGCCGTCCATCTTTCAGCCAGGTGACTGCAGGCCGTGGGATGCCCTCTGCAGCACAGTGTAACATCACATCACCTCCATTTGTCACTGTAACGTCATTAGTGTCGTCTTCACTGTCGGTGATGGAAGGGCGAACTGCAGCAGGAAAAGGCAGATGATCACGTTACTTTGTAACGCATATGCCCCACTTCTATTCAAAACTTTTTTTCAGAATTAAAACCTCAGCAGAGCCACAGGCCGACTGCTACACGGCATTGATGCAGTAATTCATACAAAATGAACCTTGAAGTATTGAGTGCATATATGTACAGTACATGTAAATACTGTTCAGAAGGCCAACGATTTTTTTTTTAAATCCTTTATTTGTCTTATGGAGTATTCTTGTTTTCTGTGAATCTGAATTTTGGGTTTTTACTGGCTGTTAAACAATTCCAGTAATTATCTCTGTGTGTGATTAATCTACTGTATATAAGACATGAGTATCGGATTTTGAGTTTAATTACTGGAATAAATTAACTTCTAGATGATATTCTAACTTAAGGAGACAAACATAGAAGCAGGACAAAAGCAGGATTTAAATGGATGATAATGTTGAACAAAAGACGTTTGAGCAACTTAAAAAACTTTAATCACTGCAGGATTTGATGTTGCTGGAGTATGTACCATAAACCTGCAAGCTGTACTCCTTTGAGGTGGTGCCAGCAGCACTGGAGGCTGTGCAGCTATAGGAGCCGGTGTCTGTTTTCTCAGCACTGGAGATCTGCAGCTGACGCCCTCCAGACAAAACCCTCAGTCGCTGGTCTGGCTGTAGGGCATTACCTAAAACATGCAGAAAGCAGAGGTTAGTTAAAGTGCTCAAACATGCCATCAAATACCACACTCTTACTGCAACTTGTTGTCTGGTGCGTGCTTAAACAGACTTACCATCCTTCATCCATGTAAGGTTGGGAGGTGGTATGCCACTGGACTCGCACAAGAAAGTAATAAAACTACCTTTAATCACAGTCATGGGAAATACCTCCTCAGAGCCACGGATACTGGGAGCAACTGAAATGACAACAAGACACCTTAAAGAGGCACTCAAATCAAACAACTGACAGTTTTTTAATGAAAATATGAATCAGTACTGATGTTGTGCTACAATCATGTCCATGTAAATGAAATGTTGAGACCTTACTTTAAAACCTCTAATAAATGATGAATATGATAAATTCTTATACAAGGTTTCATTATTTCTTAAATATTTAATCAGCATTCTTCATAAAGAATAGCCATTTTAAGCTTATGTCTTAACAGAAAAACTGCAGAAGAGCACAAAATTAAACTTACCCCAGACAATCAAGTTATAGTTCTTCTCAGTTTTTCCAGCAACATTGGTGGCTTCACAAGTGTACCTTCCTGAGTCCTGCAGCTGAGCCCTATCAACCTGAAAATGTATTTCACATAGAATTTGGAAGCAAATTTATTATGCAAGTTCTCTGAAGCTAAATAAGGATTAAACATCCAGATTGTATGTGATAGATCAACTCAAATTAGTGCAAAATCATTAAGTGGAAAGAAAATGATACACAGATTTTAAAATCTCCACCAAAAGATCCCTTGAAACGTGTGCCTCGGATTTATACCCTCAAGAGTCTATAGTGTGTAAAACACATTTTGCCACAATTACAACTACAGTTCTTCTGGTGTACATCTCCTGCTTTGCACATCTAGAGACTAAAGTTTTAGCCCATTGTTCTTAGCAATATAGCTCAAGCTCAGTCAGATAAGACTTTTAGAGAGCCATTCTAACACTTGAGCATGCTAAACCAGTGTTTCTATATCCTGGTCCTCTATGACCCACTGCCCTGCATATTTTAGGTGTTTCTCTGCTGCCACACACTTGATGAATGAATGAATGAATGAATGAATGAATGAATGAATGAATGAATGAATGAATGAATGAATGAATGAATGAGCTTTCCAATCCGTGCTAAAGAGAAGGATCCCTGTTCAGGGTGATGTGCAGTTATAGTTTTATAGCATTTAGATTGTAGAGCAAAATGTTACATTTTATGTCTTCTTCCACATTTTAACTGTGTCCTCTACATGGCTTGTGGCAAACTGGACTTTTATTTGTTTTCTTTGTATGATTGTTTTCTTATTGACATCCTTCCATAAAGGTCAGATTTATGTTGTACATGAGTAATAGCTGTCTGAAGCTCCTCCAGAGTTACCATGAGTGTCTTGACTGCTTTGCTGATTAATGCTCTCCTTGTCCTGGCAGGTTTTCAGTTGTGCCATTCCCCCTACTTTTTTTTAATTATGGATTGTTCAGCGGCTGTTCAGATTATAAAATCTTGGCATATTGTTTTATAACCTAACTGTGCTTAAACGTTCTCCATGACCTGTGTTCTTTGATTCTTCATGATGCTGTTTGTTCACTAACGTTCTCTAAAAAAACTCTTACAGAGTCTCTTACAGAACACTGGAGAAATTACACAAACCTGGGCTCTATTTACTAACTAGGTGACTTCTGAAAATAAATGGTTTATTTTACTTGGGGGAATCAGTGTGAGGGTGACTGAACACAAATGCACACCTTAGTTTTCAAGATTTTTTGTAAATTTATAAAATATGTCATTTTCTTTTCACCTTACAATTTTGCACTACTTTGTGTTGGTCTATCACATAAAATCTCAAAAAAAAACAACGTAAAATCAGTGGTTTTATAGTTACAAAATGTTCAAGGGTTATTCATACTTTTACAATACACAAAGCCAAGAGTGCAATTGCTGCTCTTGGGGCAAATAAAGCAATAATCTCAAGATGTGTTTCAACAGAACCTCTTACAGACTCTACCTTAAGTAAACTGCCATCTGCAGAGACAACCACACCAGGTTTCCTGAAAAGAGGGTAGCCATCTTTTCGCCATGAGAGAGTTGGTGGAGGGACTGCGTTGCTGTGGCACTGCAGCTCCACTGGACCACCAAGCATCACTGTTGCATTCATTTCCTCACCCTTGATGTTTGGTGGAACTGAGCAAGACATGAATAAATGTCACTGAAAAAATGCTTCCATGTCAGACAAAATGTTCTCTTGATGGAAAAAACTGTGATTATAAAATGATATTTAAATGCTCATTTAGATGACATATCAATCGCTGACCAGTCCATCACAGGGCGACACAGAGGCACATTGGAAAAACAAGCAGGCACACTCATACCTAAGGGCAATTTAAAATAACCGGTTAACCAGTCACATCTTTTGTCTGGGAGGAAGATGGAGTATCTGGGGAAAACACATGCACGCTCAGGAAGAACATGTCAACAACATGCAGAAAATCCCCAAGCCTAGATTGGAACTTGGGACCTCCGTGCTGCAAGGCAACAGTGCTACCGGCTGTGACACAGTGCAGCCGTATCTGGGACTTTTTATCCTCCTTGGACTGTAGGAGCACCATGAAACGAGTTCAAGATTTGCTTGCAGAATAAAATTTGGAGCATTTTTTGGTGGAACCTAATTTCCATTGAAAAGTCTCACCTGTGCTAAAAAACAAAACAATATGTCCTTGACAACATAAAAGTGTTGCAGAGAATACCCATAATATAAATGCTCAAAGATGGGAGTCTACAAAACGCTATCCAATTTTTGGTAGATTTAGTAAATCTTGACCTTATGAAGGAGTCTAACACAGGACTTAATTTTTGTTTAGGCCTCTCTCCATGAGGTTTAAATAAACGAGCGCACCTTTTTTGGCAAATCTGGCCCTGCCTGGAAAAAAAACTTGGGATAAATACCGTTTGCTGAACTCTTTCAGTGCGTTTCATTGAGAAACAACAAAAACATGCCTTCCTCCTCAGGGAACAGGAAGTGATTCAAAAGATGGTACCAATTAACACAACAAATCTGCCTTTGTGTCTGAGGACAAAACCTTGTTGATATTCCACAAAACAGTGAAACCAGTGAAACTGACTCAAAAACACGCGCCACCATTGCTAAATTATTGGGAAAGTATATATTTTATTTCAGTCATTTCTGGACTTGTGAGGATCAAAAAAGTTTTACTTTACTTGACCGGCATTTTCTTCTACCCCAAAGAGTGGAGTCAAGTGGGAGAAATGGAAATCTGTGATATGTCACAGATAAATATACCCCAGGGAAACAGAAAATCAAAAGTTCTTTAACACTGAAAAAAAAGATTTAAAAATTATTTTTAAGATTGATCCAGTTAACGGTGGTTTTCAGTAAATGAAATTAATTTAATCATAAAACAGTTTATTAATTTTTAAAATAAAAAATTTAAGCAGGTTAAAGAAAGTAAAATAAAATTATATAAGTTATTTCAAATTCGACTGATATATTAAAGTGATTATTACTGATGATCTTGATGATTACGGCTAACAGCTAATACATTTTTTTTTAGGAGCAACTACCTTCTGTTGCTTGGAAAATTTTAATATTATGTAAGACAAATAAATAAAAGACATTGAATACAGAAATATTATGTTGTGGCCTTTAGAGTCATGGTGAAGACTGGCTAAGAGGGCTAAGCAAATAATAGGTTACTGCAAAAGAAGTTAAATCTTAAATGGATCCAAGCATAATGGAAAGTTGAGTGGAAGGAAAAAGAGGTGCAAATAAAGCAGGGTCATTTCAAAGCACTTTATCCTTCTCTCTACTGAAAAGCTGATTTTGTTTTTCAAAAGGATTTGGCACCAGCCAATAGTACAATTACCTGCTTTAATTTGGGCTTCCTAAACAGTTCAGCTGGGTAATTTTCTCTCCTGAAAGTAGGACTATAGCAAGTATTTTTCGTATTAAAATGAGAAGGTAAAAATATAACTGACTTATAATGATGTTATGATAAGCCATAACAGAATATCTATGGATAGAAGGAGGGGAACTCAATCAATGCAAAACCTGATGCAAAATAAGATTTCACAGAATAGTTTACTAGATTCTTACTACCCATTTCAAGTTTATCTCAAAGACGATTCTGCAGTAAGTCTAAAAATAGAATGCTAAAGTTTTTATCTGCCTAAAGAGAAAACCACAAAAAGCCAAAAACAGCTCTAACATCCCACATTTCCACTCATAATTTAGTTTATTTTTTAATACCAAAAAGTTTGTTTTCCAAAACCTTATAAATGTTTTTTAGGCTTTGATTCATTTTCTAAATCAGTTTTGTGTTTATTTGGTGAAACAAATTAAAGGCTAGTACAAACATTTATTTACTGAAACTAGCATTTAAATTATGTTTTATTTAACTTTTTTTTTAATGGTCTTTTTATCCTGTGAACACATTTAATAATATACACAATTTGTTTTTATAATGTTGAAATATGCTGATTCACTGTGAGGGTGACTCTATAAGAACAGGTAGCGCTTTCTCACCATACACCCTCAGATCGTACTCCTGTTGTTGTTCTCCTCCGGCATTGACAGCCACACAGGTGTATCTACCAGTATCACTAACCTGTGCACTGCTGAGAGACAGGACTCTGCCTGCAGACGCCAACTGAGAAAAAAACAGAAACAGAACCGAGCCCAGGAGTTTATAAATCCTGGAGAACGATGTTTCTGACAACATAATTATATTCCCAACCTTGACACTTAAAAGCAAAGCACAAAAAGCAACATAAATCTTCCTTTACCTATGGATGAAAGTTATAGTTAAATATTTGATGGGTACCTGTATGCCGTGTGATACACTTGCCACAGGGCTTCCATCTTTTAACCACGTCAGACTGGGCACAGGAACCCCAGAGGCTTCACACTCCAGCTTGACAGCTTCATTCACCACAGCTGTAACCGTACCACCGCTACTGGAGATTCCTGGAGGGACTGTAGATAAAAAGATTGCAGGAACAGTTGGCTATGACTATGGATAAAATGAGCGGGTTTTAACGCCAAAAAAGCACCAACCAAACACTTGCAGACTGTAGACTTTCTCTGCAGTTCCAGCTAGGTTAACAGCCACACATCTGTACATTCCGGCATCGGACAGCTGAGCCTGTTCAATCTCCAGCACCTGGCCACGCTTCCGGATCAGGACACCAGCTGCACCAGTAAGAGGTCGGCCATCTTTATACCATGTCACAGCTGAGGAGTAAAAATAATGCAGAGAGCTACCAAGATGCATGAATTATTAAAAAAACAAAAAGGTAAATAAACTACATTTAAAAAACAGCATTTATCAGGATGCCCGTTGTGCTTAAAACAATGGTGTATGAATTTGGACAGTGTGTAGGAATAATTACAAACCTTTTCCAAAGAACATTAATTAACAAGATTGTGACTAACATGTAAAGAGATTTAAAAAGTCGCCAGCTGCCTATCTAAACACAGGGCTGATTGTTTCCTGGATCTTACTTATTTTTTATATAGAGCGATGAGAGGCTATTAAGCCATCTTCAACTAGAAGGCACGTCAGTCTTGTACCAAAACATTTATAAGAAACTGCGAAGCATCATTCGAGCCTGTACAATTTTGCATTTCTGATCTAATCTTTATAGCAATAGCAAAGATTTAGACTGAAAATTTCAGAAGGTTCCAACTTTTATCTCAAACAAATTTAGTTAATGAGGGGAAAAAAATCCTAACTCACGTTTGGATATAATTTACTTATTGATCAGAACATTTTTTTAACTTATTTAGTAAATTAATTTATATTTACTACGTGAATTAAATAATAGCTTGAACAAATTAAATTAATAAACAAAGCTTGAGGCAAAGCCCCAATTCTTCTAGCTACTCTTCAAAATAGGAAAGACAAAGGAACAAAAAATTAATGTAAAGCTGATCTCTACAAGTCAAAAATTTACTTCATGTTTCCATATCAACAACCAGAACAATAAATAAAATTTTTAAAACAACCGGTAACAGACAAACAAGGCTAGGCGTGGACCTAGACTGTGGACCTGCACAGTGCACCCCCTTAATCCTTGGTATCGATTAAAGAAGTACACTGTGCAGCTCCATGAAATGTAAGTAACACCACAGGGAAGAATTCAATAAGTTTACTCTATTGCCCTTCCTTTTTTAAGTACAGACAAAGACAACTGCTGATAAGCACCGCAGGCTGGGAGTGACCACAGCAGTGCAGTGGAGGACATCTGCGATCCATCTTACCAGGTAAAGGACTTCCTGAGGCCTTGCACTCCAGCTCAGTAGAAAAGCCTGACAGAACAGTCTGGTTGATGATGTCTCCAGACAGAGGGATACTGGGAGGCTCTGAGAGGGAGATAAAACATTACATGTGAGAATGATGATATCTCTAAATATTTTCTGGATAAAATGAGGATGATAAAATAAAGATGTTCAACAGAACTTAGGAAATAAGTGAGACAAGGGTGTGGTGTTTCTGTAAATTACCATGGACACTAAGCCGAATATGCGTTTGAGCTTCTCCTGCTGCATTTGTGGCGAGGCATGTGTATCTCCCATAGTCCTCCAGTCTTGCTTCTGTGATTGTTAGTGTCCTGCCTGCTGAGTGCAGCTGTGGTTAAACAGGCAGACAGGGCCCAGAGAGTTAACAGGGTCATTACCTTTTGTGTAAAAGCATAAGCATAAAACGTTTATTCTTTGTGTGTCTTGATGATTCTTACTCAGAGACAGTACACTGCAACCAAAGCTGCAGATATGTCTTTAATTTACTTGCAACCTAAAGCATCTCTTCACTGATTGGCACAGAAAACATCAGTAAACTTTTGCTCTGCACTGCTCTTCAGCTTAAGAACAGGACAAAGAAAAAAGTATCCCACTTCAGTTTGGGATTAGGATCCTTAAATGCAACGAATTTCTGACTTTCCTTATAGAACCGACATTGCTATTTAAGACAGTTTTACACACTTGAGAGGGTGCTGGTTCATTATCCCAGCAGCCAATCAGGCGAGACGCAGGGTACACCCATGATCAAAGGGCTACATACATACACCCCCCATCATTTTTTGGATAGATGTTCCTTAGAAAATTGCACTTTGCCAAAACACTTTTTGTAGCCATTAACACGGCCCTGTCATAAATCTAGCAGGACATTTAACCAATTAGTGGCTGAATTACATTTGTTGATTTCATGGAACAGCCTAATTTTCTAAGCATAACAGGGCTTAACTTGAGGCCATAATGTGTGATGTGTGCTGTGGATCTTTTGTCCTGTTGGAACACACAGCCATATCCATGCTTTAAGCATCTGATCCAAACTGGCACCTTCAGATGAAAGGATTTTTAGAGAAACCCCGAAAGAAATAAAACTGCCACAAACCTACCTTGAGGTGCTCCTTTGTTGTGACCACAGGTCGGCCATCTTTAAGCCAGGTAATGCTAGGTGGAGGAATGCCATTGGAGATGCACTCCAAACTGATTGGTTTGTGAAGAGTCACTGAGCGATCAGCAGGCCCAGTTATACGGATAGATGGAGGGACTGGAGAAATGCACAGAATAGACTTGCTTTTTAAATGACAAATATTTTTATTTCACAACTATACATGGAGCAAAATTAATAACAAATATATATTTACCCAAAGAGAAAGCTTTCCAGCAGCTTGTATTTTGATTTGAAATCATAAATCATTCCTTCAGCATTTCCATAATCACAGATTTTGGTTTTACTTGAAGTTATTATTATTTTTATATTTTACCTTGGACTGTCACATTGAAGTTCCTCTCATGGTCTCCAGCCTCATTAGTGGCCAGACACTGAAAACGGGCTGTGTCAGAGATCTGAGCGCGGGAAACGATCAGTCGTCGCCCACTTGCTGAGATCCGCAACCCTTCTCCAGAACTGATTCGTTTTCCATCTTTGTACCACCTGGAAATAAATAGTTTGCATTTTCTGTGGCTATGCCTGATTGTTTATTTTTTGCATTAACTTTGGACTGATGCCTTACGTGATGACAGGTACAGGTGTCCCAGTGGCATGACACTCCATTTCCAAAGGAGTGTTGATTAACACTGTGCTGTCTGTCACTGCATCAGCTCCATCAATGAAAGGAGGAACTAGAGCAAACATAAGACATCACAGACAAATTCTTCAATATTTTAAGCTATAGGACAAGATAAGCACTTGGAAAATTACAGTGGCGGTTGCATAGACGATATTTTCTTGATCTCATTGCCTCTTGAGTACTTGCATGTATGCCAGATAGAGCCCAGATGGAGAATGTTGCACTGAAAAAGCAGGTGTTTGATTCCTATGTGGAATGCACACATTGTTCAAACAAGAAAAACACCTAAAAGCACTGGTCCCAGCTCCATATGAGTTGTTGTGGCTGAGTGGTTAAGGCGATGGACTAGAAATCCATTGGGGTCTCCCCGTGCAGGTTCAAATCCTGCCAACAACGCAACATGTTTTTTCAGCTGTCGGGAGTAGAGTCAACAGAACCCGGTTCAGATGATTCGGGTTTCTCATGCAGCAGGAGTTCTAATATATAAAGTCAGACCATTCTAGCTGTTTCCTGGCCTGATATCCATTGACACTGACATAAACAGCTCGCATGTATATAATTACTATATATATAATCGCACTATATAATTACTATAATTATATAGTACAGTATAAATATATATATATTTATACTGTACTATATAATTATAGTAATTATAGTACAGTATGTGGCCATGCCAAAACAATACCATTCTTTGCGCCTCTTTACCTAAAACTTTGACATCATATTTGACCTCCTTCTCTCCAGCAATGCTCGTAGCAACACAGATGTAGCGTCCGGAGTCTGAGATGGTGGCTGAGAAGATTTCTAATTTCCTTCCCTGCTCTAGAAGATGGACACTTTCTCCATGACGCACAGGGATGCCATCTTTCAGCCAGGTGAGGGAGGGTGGAGGATGACCCGCTGCCTTACACTCCAGGATCAGATGTTTACTGAGGACCACTTTCCTCTCAGTGGCTCCATCTTCCTCACCTGTAATGGTGGGAGGCACTGTGAATGAAATAGAAAAGAATAGTAAAACATTAAAACTTTGTGGACTTTCCTGCTTCATTTATATTAATGGCAAAGCTTTCACAAGTAAAAATCATGCAAATCAGGGTTAGGCATAAAATTTGTATCTATTTATTTACTTTAATTTTACTTTTAATTTAACATTTTATTCTATTGTATAATAAACCTAAACCTTGGGCTCTGGGTCTATTCACTCCTATTTCGTACCAATGTATTGCCACTTTATCTCTTCTTACTGTCTTTTTGTGGCTGTAAACAAGCCACTTTGTGGCAAACTCCAAGCAGAAAGGCCCTTGGGTGATTATGCAGCAATAAGACGAGGTGGAGAATCATGTTAAGACAAGCATTAGATATATTTTAGTGCTCTGTATCACAATATGTAGTTTTTGCTACATACAGTAGCTGATTGATTTAGAAAAGTACTCGTACTCGTACTCGTCGTCTTCCGCTTATCAGGGACCGGGTCGCGGGGGCAGCAGACTCAGCAGAGACACCCAGACGTACCTCTCCCCAGACACCTGTTCCAGCTCCTCCGGGGGGAGCCCAAGGCATTCCCAGGCCAGCCGAGAGACATAGTCCCTCCAGCGTGTCCTGGGCCGTCCCCTAGGCCTCCTCCTGGTGGGACGTGCCTGGAACACCTCCCGAGGAAGGCGTCCAGGAGGCATCCGGTATAGATGCCCGAGCCAACTTAACTGGCTCCTCTCGATGTGGAGGAGCAGCGGCTCTACTCCGAGCCCCTCCCGGACGGCCGAGCTCCTCGCCCTATCTCTAAGGGAGTTCCCGACCCAAAGTTCATGGCCATAGGTGAGGGTAGGAACATAGACCAACCGATAAATTGAGAGCTTCGCTTTTCGGCTCAGCTCTCTCTTCACTACAACGGACCGGCACAGTACCCTCATTACTGTGGCAGCCGCACCGATCCATCTGTCGATTTCCCGCTCCATTCTCCCCTCACTCGTGAACAAGACCCTGAGATACTTAAACTCCTCCACTTGAGGCAGGAACTCCCCTCCAACCTGAAGAGGACAAGCCACCCTTTTCCAGTCGAGAACCATGGCCTCGGACTTGGAGGAGC
>JAHUTJ010026325.1:0-16881 GCA_036250325.1 Characodon lateralis | reverse complement strand
GTCACTGACTGGATGCAATCTGCTGGGTTTCCTTAGACAGAAAAACGTTTTATCCAATTTGAATAAATAACTGAATCTGACTGCACTGTTCAATGGTTACGATTAATTGGAATGGATGAACCTGACTTTGTGAAGAGCCTTGAGACGACATGTGTTGTGAATTGGCGCTATAGAAATAAACTGAATTGAATTGAATTGAATTAAAAATATAATTGTTATTCTTTTTACCAGTTTTATTAAGCATGCAATATTTTAATGAACAAATAAAGTAGTCAGATTTCTTGGTAGTAAAGAGATGTGTAAATCATTGTAGATCCAGAATTTAAAAAGAGTTTTGCCGTATTAAAGGAAAGGAATCCAGTTTGCACATTTAAGCTCGATCGTAGAAAACTGAGAAAAATGTTTAGTCAGTTTTCAGCAGTAATAGCAGGGTCTGGGTCACTCTTTTTAGTCACATTTGTTGTATTTAGCCAAGTTAAATAAATTAATTCAAAGCAAATCTGGGTGAACCAAAGTCTTTGAGCAAAAATCACTAGATAGATGTGGTCCTTTTACTATGAAAAAAGGCAAAATGTTTGGTTATTATTAAAAAGACAAATACTGTGTGTTGTACCTAACATGTTTCCTTGTAGGAGATGAGGAGTGGGGAAAGAACGAACCCCTGGGGGTCGCCAGTTCTGGTGTGTGGGAGAAGAAGCTCCCCAGCCTCACCTGCTGCTGCTGCTGTTCTGTCAAGAAGCTGGTGATCCACTGAGACTGGTGACACTGGTGATCCGCCGGCACTGTGAGCGAGGTGAGCTTCTTGCTAGAATGTCTGAGTGGATGAGGTTGAAGGCCGAGCTGAAGTATACAAACAGGATTCTAGCGTACGTCCCTGGATAGTCGAGATGGTGGAGGATGAAGTTTAGTCCCAAGGTAACCGCATCACCTGCTGACCTGTTTGCCCAGTAAGCAAACTGCATGGGCCCGTGATATCCTTTAGATGGTTCAGCGCCAGTAGCTCAAAGGAGTTCATGACTACAGAGGTCAGGATGGCAGGCCTGTACTCATTTAAATCTGTGATGGTGGATCTTGCTGTAGCTTCTCTTAGCTGCCCTGATCTCCTTGGACACTACAAGACAATTATTCTAAGTGTTTAAGTAGAAGGCGACTGGACGTCTGTTGTTTCTTGAAGAAATTTTGCCTCTCATCCAAAAGGCTACTTCAGTTCTGAGGTACCAGGCCTACAACTCTTAGTCAGACCAATCACACTAATTGGACGTGTAAGGGAGCCTGCATACCAAGAATGAAACTCCTGCATCAAATTGACCCCCAAAAACTAGTGTGAAATTTGCACCTGTCCACATGGACAAGTCAGATGTCCTCTGGAGAAAGGTTTGATGATCAGATGAGACAAAGATCGAGCTGTTTGGACCCAAAGACAAAAAGAAAGTCAGGAGGAGTCAAGGTGTCTTCCAGCCGGACAGGTTTTCCTTCTTGTTTATGTGTTTCCTAAACACCAACTGTTGCAACCTTCCATTCACTGTTATTAACATTAACAGTCAGCTTCCTGTTTTCAGAGTTAAGTTTGATGATGTGGCCTGAACGTTGTATGTTCCTAGACTTTACATCAGGACCCAAGAAATTCAAATACGCTCCAGACAGATATCACTGCCGCCACCTAGAGGGATGAAGGTATCATTACAGACAAACGCTTTCTTTGTCCGCTGACTTTTTACTGCGCTCCAAATAATTTGCACCAGTCTCATATTTTAAAAACTTGACGTGACAATTTTTTTTGGATCAACCATGACAAAAATCACTTAAATACCTTCATGTTAACATCCTGCCTCTATTCATCCTCTATACCACCCTTTCCATAGTGGGTCACGGTGGAGTTGATGCCTGTCTCCATCAGTCTACGGGCGGGAGGCGAGGTGCACCTGCACAGGTCGCTAATCCATCGCAGGAAAACACAGAGACATACAACCAAGCACACACTCATTCAAACCTAAGGTAAATTTAGAGAGACCAATTAACCTAACAGTCATGTTTTGGCACTGCGGAGGAAACCAGAGTACCCGGTGAGAACCCACGCATGCACGGTGAGAACAAGCAAACTCCATGCCGAAAAACCCTCGGCCGTGAGTCGAACCCAGGACCTTCTGGCTGCAAGGCAGCCGTGCTACCAACTGCCACCATGCAGCCCCACATCCTGCCTCTATTTTAACTCTTTTTTTTTCACTCAAATTTATTTGAAATAAGTTTCTAACATGAAAGTAAGTGACATCCTGGTCATTTGTTTTCAGTAAACCGTTGATGATGTTTTTAGAAAATAGTATCAGATATTAAAGCTGTGACAGAGACAACGATTTCTGCTCAGGAAGTTGTGAAAAATCTTCAAAGCTAATAAAAAGCTGTAGATTCAGCAGCGTTGGGTTGCAGTGATGCGGAGCTCCAGCAGAGGGCAGCATGCTGTTACTGTCTGCTTGCAGGGCTTCGTGTTGCTGCAGGTTGAATCATCCTCTAAATACATTTTTATTCCTCACATCGACACAGAAACGTTAGAAAAGTCCGAACGCTAAGAAAGGTTTGGGTAATATATTAATAAACATTTTAAAAAATCTGTCTTTAGACAGTTTATGAGAAATAAGTCAATTTATAAGAATAAAGGATGTTGTTTTTACCTGAATAAAAACATCTTTGTGATATTAAAAAATTAAAGGATTAATTTTTTTTTTTTACATTTTGATTAAACCAACTATATACAATAATATTATATTTAGCCTAATTGTAAATTGATAGTTCAATGATGGTTACTTTAATGTTTTTTCTTTTCTTAGATTAACCACAAATCCTTATTTAAGGTTTTATTTTGGGGAATTAGTACAACCTCATTATTGAGGTTTAATGCTTCACATCTCTAAATATGAGTTGAAAATCAAATTCATCCATCTTCTTTTCTTCTGTACAGGGTCGCGGTGGAGCTGCTGTCTATCTCCAGCAGTGTGAGGGCGGTACACCCTGGATAGGTCGTAGTCCATCGCAGGGCAACACGGAGAGACGAACATGCACACAACCATTCATATGTAAGGGCGATTTAGAACGACCAGTTAATCTAACAGTCATGATTTTAGACTGTGGGAGGAAGCTGGAGTACCCAGAGAGAACCCATGTATGTACAGGGAGAACATGCAATCTCCAAGTTGGGGCTTGCTGCAAACCCTGAAGGACCAAAGCGTCCTCAAGAAGTATAGTCTGCTTAGTCCCTTCTTGTAGAAAACATCTCAGTGGGATTTCCAGTACATTCTGTTTTCTCCCTGATTATTCAAAATGACGTTCCCCAGGGGTTCATACTGGCTCCAGTTTTATTTATTATTTACATAAATTAGCTATCACAATGTGACTTATGCAAAGCTTTATATTTATGCAGATAAAATAATTTTAGACAGTTTTGTGCCAATATTTTGTCCCACAGAACATCTGCTTTCAACTTTAAAAATAATTCTGATAAAGCTCAATAAATTGAAACTAACACTTGATGATGTGGGGCTGCACAGTGGCGCAGTTGGTAGCACAGTTCGACTCCCGGCCAGAGGACTTTCTGCATGTTCTCCACGTGCATGTGTGGGTTCTCACCGGGTACTCTGGCTTCCTCCCACAGTCCAAAGACATGACTGTTGGTCTAATTGGTCTCTCTTAATTTCCCTTAGGTGTGTGAATGAGTGTGTGCATGGTTGTTTGTGTGTTGCCCTGCGTGGACGCGACCTGTCCAGAGTGTACCCCGCCTCTCGCCCATAGACTGCTGGAGATAGGCACCAGTTTGCCCATGACCCACTATGGAATAAGCGGTAGAAAATGACTGACTGACTTAATGATGTGTTTTCCACAATTAAAGAACAGAGAAGAAAATGTTTGAGGAATTGTGACACTTCATGATAAGGTAACGCAGCCGGTTACAATGTTCTTGTCTTTAAATAGTTACAAAAACCTCAAAATTAGTGTTTATTTCAGACAAAATGTTTCTATTTCAGTGCATTTGTATCACTAATCAATATGGAGACAGTT
Organism: Characodon lateralis; assembly: GCA_036250325.1. Lineage (NCBI taxonomy): Eukaryota > Metazoa > Chordata > Actinopteri > Cyprinodontiformes > Goodeidae > Characodon > Characodon lateralis. Next base: position 12,834 of record JAHUTJ010026325.1, on the reverse strand, counting down.
TATACATGCTTGCTAATGTTTCTTTTTTGAAAATGTTAGACTCAGTGTAACATTCAGCATTCATATTTGTAATTTTGTACGCATTTTCGTACACATCATTGCAGCCTGTATGAGAAACTTGGATGGTTTTCTTTAAATAGTCATAGGTTGATTCATTGGTACACTTTTAAAAAGCCATAACAGGTGGTTCTCCTCTCACTCATGTTCTCTCCTAACCCCTAAAGCCATCATAAGCTACAAACTTTACTCACAAACAAAATATGTTTGTCATCCCTCAAACACCAACTGGGTTTGGCCAATATATTTTAAATTATTCTCACCGAAATTTTGATGTTAGTTAAACAGACAACCTAAACTGGATTATCTGCCAATCGTGGCTGATTTTAAAAGCAAGATTACCGTCTTTTTGAGCCCTGAATGTACATCTTCTGCTATTGAAAGCTGCTGGTGATCACTGTGGCTTTATGTCGAATGTAAACGATTTGTTTAGTTTCTGTCTCATATTGGTTGATCATGTGGAGCTGGGACTGACTTGGAAAGAGGCAGATTATTTCTGGTAAAACAAAAGTTACTTAAAATAGAAAAATTGTAATCTTTGGAGCAGACACCTGAAGGTTCTGGGTCAAAACCAACTGATATTTGGAACCTGCACGCTTATGCAACCAGGCTACTGCATAATGTTTTCATTTTATCCCCTTGTTTGGCTTTTAGTTGAATAATGCAGGATACATTGGCACATTAAGGGTAAAAGTGTTTATCTTTTTGAAATCTTAAAAGCATGGAATTTGATCAGGTTTGCACATTTTATAGTATTGGAATGATTTCTTCGGATAAGAGCTGAAACTTCCTTAGAAACCAACAACAGAAGTCCTGTTGCCATTTATTGCAACATTCACAAGCGTAATGATCCATTCACTGTTTTCAAAATGTAAAAGACCAAGAAATGCCTTGATTCTCATATGGAAGTGTTTGGAATAATCTGGGATTGGGAGTGTTTTTAAGTGTTTAAACGCTACAAAACTGCTTTTAATCGACCACAATTAAAATTTTTAAGATCTTCTAATTATCCCTACAGTCTGGAAGGGGTGACTGTCTGGTCTGTGCACATCTGACCACAGCCAAGCATGTGGCAATGGATGGTAACAAGAACCCAGAGATAACTTGAGTCTGGGAGCACTGGTGACCATCAGGAGGTAAGAGCATGAATGACAAACACCAGAGGGGATCCAAGCTGGACTGCAGGAAGAAGAGCAATCCCCACCAAACACAAAGACTGCCAGACTCAGGCCAGATGTGACCCAGATGGAGAGTGATCCTCAGCAGGTATAAAGAGAGAATCCTCAGAATAAAGGAGAGAATCGCTCCTCCTGGGCTCAGACCTCCCCCTCCTCAATCATCTTCGTCATCATCAGCATCTCATCAAACTCCTCAACCGTTCAGCTGGTTTATCTCGCAGCATCAACACCAGAAGCAAACCCCCAACAGCAACAAACGCATCCAGCAGGGTCAGGGGAAGCAGCAGGGATACCGCAGCGGGGACAGACAGCACCATGAAGGGGAAGAGAACCTCCTCCTGGAGGGGAGCAGCCGAGAAGAGGAGCTACATCAGCAATACCAGCTGAGCCACTCAGAGGAGGAGGAGGAGGAGCGGATGGATGCCAGCCTGGGATCAGACAGCAACAGTAGCAACAACCCTCCTCCGACTGGGGCCAGCTCCCAGTTTAATCATTATTATGGGAATGGAAGAGGAGGGCCTTGCTTTGATCAACATGGCGGACAACAAAGCCCAGGGACTGGGGTAACAGCAGCAGCACACACGGTACACGGCACCATGGACCAGGTCCACAACTCCCACGAAGGCTACAGCAACAACAGCCCGTACAACCACTATCCGAACTACCGAGCGGCCTACGGGAGCGGCGGTTACGGGGGTATGATGAGCCCCTCACGGCAGGGGAACAACCTGATGGGCCCGGCCGCTGCTAACCCGGCCAAAGCTGTTATGGCTGCCGCCAGTTCTCCGGCTGCAAGCGGAGGAGGATTTCAGCGGTTTCCCGGACAGGGTCAGCAGCACCCTTCAGGGGCTACGCCGACTTTAAACCAGTTATTAACTTCCCCGAGCCCGATGATGCGCGGCTACGGAGGCGGATATTCAGATTACAGTAATCCCGCCGCACAGCAGCACCAATCGGCCGTGGGGCCGGCGGAAGACACGGGCTCCCAGTACGGCTCAGCTGCAGCTCATGGTTGGGGAGGACAACAGAGGAGTCACCCGGGGAACAACGGACCGAGCAGCGGCAGATCTCAGGTGATTTGTGCCGAATTAACGTCAGTTTTCTACTAATAAAGAGACCTACCACCGCCCGTTATGTCTCGGTTAGCCGCTATGCTAACCTTGTTAGCTTTACTGGTATCGCTGACACCCGTTCTACACAACACGACACACGGATTCTTGGCATTTTGTACCACTAACTTAACAAAGAACCACACTCTCTTCTTTATTTGTACGAGGAATATCGAATATCATCCACCAGAGGTAAAAAATGTAACTGAACTCAACGTTTTTTATTTTGTGTCCAAGGTGACTCCATTTTTAGCTTGCTAGGCTAAGCTAATGTTAGCATCGTGGGCCTTGAGCGTGTCTCTAGGACACAACCAAACTGTTAACGGCCAAATTTGTTAATTTAATCTACTTTAGTGTAATTTAACTACATCTGGAAATATTATGAGGTGATGACAGGTGTCAGAATTCAGCTGACAGGTAATTTCTTCTCTGACACCCATTAACCACTTATCATATGCTAATTATCCCTTCTTTTTAAGTCAATAAAGGCGACCGTTGGGTTGTTTTTTCACCGTTACTTCTTTCAGAAATCAGCTCAGTGTGGCTTAAAACCAGGTTTTATTCATCAGAGCTGTTTAGCTTTTAGCCCCCGATCTGTTCAGAAGTGTATGGGCAAAACGCCCATTGTGTTCCAGTCTCCACACAGGAGCCCTGACCTTCACACATGCAGATTAGCCATGTGCCCATCAGCACCGGGATAAAAACACAGCTGCCCCTCAGCCACAGCTGCCAGCCAGCCGGAGGCAGCAGTCTCTGACACCGGTCATCCTACGATCCGTGTCCGGGACAGAGGATTTCCAGCATCGACTTTCAATGGCACAAGGCAGAAACTAACAATATTATTATCATTAACAATGAATCCACAAGGATCTCTTATCAAAAAAGAGATGGGATCCAGTTATTGTGGTAGTCATTTAATGCTAGGTTATATTTAGAGGAATGGAAAGGAGATAAAAAGATTTTTCCATTTACGCCTGTATAATAATGACACTTGACCAGTTCTATGTTGGAATTATTTATAGCACTTGTTTTTTTATGTTTTGTCAAACTCACCAGAAACATCTTTGTATTTTTAGGGATTTTATTTACTAGACCAGGAGTGCCCAAGTCCTGTTCTTTAGAGCTAGCATCCTTCAACCTTTAGATGCATCGCTGGTCCAACACACCTGAATCTAGTGAATAGCTTGTTACCAGGCCTGTGCAGGGCTGCATTAATGGATGCTGATGAGGGAATTCAGCCATTTGATTCAGGTTTGTTGGAGAAGGGATGTATCTAAACGTTGCTGGGAAGTAGCTCTCCAAGGCTGGTCTTGGGCAACCTCCTGTGAAAGACAAACAATAGAAGTCCATAATTGTGAACTGGAAGAATGGTAGCACATGGTTTCAAAAAATAAATAAATATGCGGCATTAGTATTCAGACTCCATCTGTCTTTATAGAACCATCAAGTCTCTTGGGGTATCCCACTTTACTCTTTTAGAAACACAAAGTTTTGACTGTTCTTTACAAAATAGTCCTAATTGGATGAATAGCTTCTCTGAACAGCAATTTCAAAGATTTGCCATAGATTCTTAGATGGATTTAGGTCTGGGCTTTGACTGGGCCACTCAAAGACATAAATATGCATTGTATCTTTGGCTGTATGTTTAGGGTGGTTGTCCTGCTGGAAGATGAACCTCCGTCCCAGTCTCATGTCTTAATGCAGCCTGTAACAAGATTTTCTTGAACTTGGCTTCTCATCACCTCTGATTAGCTTCCCTGTCCCTGCTGAAGAAAAGCATCCCCACAACATGAGCCTACCTCCGCCATGTTTCATTGTGAGGATGGTGTGTTCTGCATGGTGACCAACAAGCTTAATTCTGGTGTCATCTGACCAGAGCATCTTCTTCCTCATGTTTGCGGTGTCCCCTACATGGCTTGTAGCATACTCCTAAAGGGGCTTTTTACTCTTTTCTTTCAACATATGCTTTCTTTTTGCTACTCTTCTGTAAAGTCCAGACTTGTAGAGTATACGACTAATTGTGCTGTCAGCAGATTCTACTACCTGAGTTGTGGGTCTCTGCAGCTCCTCCAGAGTTACCATGGGCCTCTGGGCTGCTCTTCTGATTAATCCTCTTTGCTGTCAATGTAGGTGCATGTCCATGTCTCGGTAGGTCTGCAGTTGGTCCATCCTCTCCTCTTGCTGGATTGAACAGAGCTCTGTGAGATGTTCAAAGCTTGGGAGATTATTTTAGAAGCTAACCCTGCTTTAATCTTCTCCACAACTTCCTTCTTGACCTGTCTGATGTATTCCTTGGTCTTTATGATGCTGGTTGTTCTGTAAACAACCTCTGAGGCCAACAACAGAAAAGCTGCAGACTAAGATTAAACAGATGAACCATATTTACTAATAGGGCGACTGCAGAGGACAATTTATTTAGGCGTGTTAGACTAAAGGGGGATGAATACATATGACAGTCACACTTGGCAGATTTTTATTTGTAATAAAGTTTTAAAGCCATGAATGGTTTTCTGTCAACTTTACAGTTAATCACTACTGTGTGTTGGTCTGCCAGATAAAATCTTAAAGAAATACATTCTAGTTTGTGGTTTTATGTGACAAACGTGAAAAGTTTAACGGGTATGAATAATTTAGCAAGACGCTGTAGTTTTAAAACTTTGACTGAACTCTTCAGGTTAGTTCAGGTCTATAGATGCTACTAACTGGAGTTGACTTTAAACGCTGCATTGAAAATGAATAAGAACAGTTTAAAATCATGATGTTTGAGAGCTTTCCTTTTTCATCTGGATTGAAAACTTCCTGGTAATTCCACCCGCACAGATGAGCTCTGTTGCTGGCTGTGAATACACCTGAAATGCTCGCATATAACGCTCGCTTGAGGTTGCCGTGTTGCTATTTTATTTCAGAGTTTGCGTTTAGGTTCCAGATAAGCCATAGTGTGCTTTCTTCCTGTTATTCCATGAGACAACAGAACTGTCCAGCTTCAAACCAGGAACATCAGAGCGCTTCTTAGCAGAGCTAAGATCAGAGCTGTCAGATGTTTTCCAGCCAAGCTTTCCTCATTTGTTTACATCCTGGTTATTGATCAGCCGTGTGGAGCTGGTTTGTTCACGCTTCTCAGCTGACTGTCAGAAATGTTTCATTCAGGAAGGATTCAGCTCTGCATCACATCCTGTTTACAGCTCCGTGGTAACGTATGTTTTCTCATGGCTCTCACATTCTGGTCCAGCAGTGTGTCAGACTCTGTGTGAGCGTGAATATTAAAGTTTATCCAGGCATGACTGCTGACAGCAGCTTAAAGTGGCCTCTCAGGTTTCTTGGATTGCTCACATGCAGTGAGAGAGCCTTGGCTGTGGGCTTTCAGGGCTCGGAGAAGACCTCAGGAAGCAGCCGGTGGACTTGTTCTGCTCCACGTCTTGACATCATGCTCAGTGTGGTGCAGCAGCAGTGAGCACATCATGAAATGTATCTCAGCATTTATCCATAACTTTTGTTGTGAAAATATTTTTTTTATTTGGAGAATTTGTGACCGTCCTGATGCTGCCAAGAAAAAAACGTTTTAAGAGTAGTTGTAGAAATTGTCTGAACTGTAAAGCTGGCCACTTCTGCATGAAGAAGGCAATGATAATGAGAATCTGTCAAGCAAGATTTTTATAGAATTTGCCCTAAAAAATATTCACCAAACTAGAGGTGTGCAATACCAGGACATTCTGAAACGGCAATACTTCTGTTGAAAATAACAATGACTAGATTGATGACGTATAACTTCCATTTTCTGGACACTTTGTTTACAATCATACAACGTCCTCATCACCCTCTGTAAGATGCACAAGCTCTCATGCCGGACCTACACCAGGTCTGAGCATTCAGGCCATTTACAGTCTGTCCAACTGACCAAGTATGTACGCAGCGTGAGAATGCCTGAAACATAAAATATTTTATCCCACAAAATAATTCTTTTCAGTTGTCATATTGCAAACACTGGTATTGCAATCACGATAACCATACATTACATTTTGCTGCTCTAAACTCAACATACGCCTTTGGGCCATCTTTTAGCCTTTAGAAGATTTCCTCTTCAACTAAAACTGAATTTAGAGAATGTGCTTCATCATTTATCTGTTTGTCCTCGTCTTCAGGTGCCGCCTATGGACCCGATGGCGATGAAGCGCTCTCAGCTCTATGGAATGGGCAATAGCCCATATTCCCAGCAGCAGGGGGCGCCGTATCCCGGACAACCCTACAGTTCCCCATCCCCCCAACGATACCCAATGGGAATGTCTGGCAGGGGGCAGATGGGAATGGGCAGGATACATTACCCTCAGCAGCAGGTAGGAGGCGCATGGTCTTCCTATAGTGGTTTTGACATGGTCTGAAATAGTTTCTGGTCCATATTTAAGTTAACCTGGAACAGAATATCAGACGAAACTAGCATCATTTGGATTAAACTAAGCAGGGTGTCAGGATTAAATATGTAAAAATGTTCCAATGATCGGAATCAAACTCTGGAAAATGTTTATAATTAAATGATATGTGGCTCTTTAGCATTGTTGTACTCCAGTTAGTCCTAAACGTGTTAGTCACGCCCCCTGGGGGAGGCCTGGTGTCACGACGGGCAAAGAACAAAATGCGTCCTGATAGTTTTGTATCATTTCTAGCAGAGCTAATGTAAAGTGTTCCCGTCTGATAGACAGTCAGCAAATCAGCAGAACCAGGTTTTGTTCCTCAGTAGTGTTAAGAGCAGTGCAGATCGAGAGCTCCACACTGCTTCACGTTTTTTAACACGTGTGAAATTACTCCTTTTACTGACACACACGTATTTCACTGAAGTGTGCCGGAACAGAACCAATTACTATTTCTGTAGGTTTTAGCTAATTACTGTTCTCTGTTTATGCAAGCAGGTGGCATTGCTTACTATAGAATAATTAAATAAACTGACTACACCTAAATGTATTTATTATACTGCAAAAGGCTTATTATGTAAATCTTTTAAACAGTTTCAAAATATTAGCTTAGCATTCCTCATTTTAATATTTACTTAAACTTTATTTCTCACAAGAAAAGCTAGTTAACCTTTGTCCTCATGACAAGAGTGTGGGTTATAAAACTAGGAATACTTTTCAACCTCAAAATTAATCTTTCTTTCTCTGTTTCACCGCCAGAAACTGTGCTAAAATGCAACCATAGAGAAGAACTACCAAAGCAATGCAGAAGAAAAGGATTAACACCATCCAGTTTGCTTTTTTCACATATCAGTGAGCAAATAACAATAGAAATAAAGAAAATTTTAAAAATAGTATTGTATATTTAGACGTTTTCTTTCTTCCGTAAATAAAATATAAACCTCACCCATATATTTTCCAGTCTTGTTAAAGCAGGAGGGCTGGAATATTTTCCAGCTTTTTGTTGGGCTTAGACTACAGAGTGAGAGCCACTGCTTTACATTAAGACCAAAAGAGTTGGGGCTTTTTTAAACAAATAATTTTTGAAACATTCAGAATGAAATAGGAATGGGCCAAGACATCAACTCTGGGGAACTCCACATGAACTATAAAACACCTTAACCCACAGAAACAAAACTTACTACCTGCGTGTAGAGCTCCTAAAGACCATTACAGAGTTAGAAATCCAAAGAATTTAGTTGTTGCTTATTTTCAGTTGTTTTCTAACATGTCTGCCTTCCTGCTTAACTTGAAACAACTATTTAAACTTTATCCAAAATACACACCTTCTTTCTGTAATATGATGGACACCAGGTTGGCAATCTGAGGTAATAATTCACATAAAATCTATCATAGTATATCAAACTCAATCCATTAGATTGAAGGTCTTCTATGCAGATGCATCTTCTGAAAGAAGCTGGTGGACCTGTGGGCTTTCCTTCAGTAAGAACTGTATTTATCGTTATTTATGCTTATTTAAACGCTGCGTCCTGCAGGCGATTGGAGCTTTATTGACACCTTCTCTGGGATAATCTGGCTAGTTTGTTGTTGGCTGTTAAAATCTCCTCTCCAGTATTTTATTAGAGGTGTAGGTGGAGGATTTTTGGTGACTGGTTTGTGTCACTCTCTCATACTTTTAATAATATGATAGAAACATGCTACTGATTTCATACTAGTATCTAAATCTGCAGCAACATTTGAAGACATCGACGTTCTGCTCTCTGGTTCCTGTGGCTCATTTACTGTCCAGTTCTGTCAGAACAACAGACGTGTTGGTGCTGTCAGACCACATGGCTACAGTGGAGCGGGTCGAGCCCAGCTGGTCTGGGTCAGTCTATTTCTGGCGCCGGCTATTTTTAGAGTCCAGACTGCTGATTCAGGTCTGAGGCTTCTGCTCCAAGCAGAGCTGCTGTTCGGGCTTTGCCGATGATTTCTGGCAGAAAAACACAGAGTTGGAAGCGGCGCCATGGTGATGGTCCTCAGTCACAGATGGTGGACTTTCAGAGGATTTGTCAGAAGCTGTGCTTGGTTTGGATGTTTTCTACTACTGATCTTTGAAAAATATGGAAATGATTTCATTTCACAGGTTTTCAGTTAACACTTGGATTTGGTTTGATCTGCAGAGGTCAGATTGTTTGATCATATGCATCAAAAATAACATTGTTTATTTTAATAACTTAACTTTTTGAATAAATAAATGAAGCAGAATAGTGAGTGTAATATTAATGATGGAAAACTTAAGTAAAAACAACAGAATTTAACGGTTCATCAATACCAGTCCAAGTATTTTAGAACAGGTGTTTGCTCATAGCAAGTCTCAGTCCAAAGCTTCACTCAGTCCAAAGCTTCATTCAGCCAAACCTTCATTCAGCCAAAGCTTCACTCAGTCCAAAGCTTCATTCAGCCAAAGCTTCATTCAGCCAAAGCTTCATTCAGCCAAAGCTTCATTCAGCCAAAGCTTCACTCAGTCCAAAGCTTCATTCAGCCAAAGCTTCACTCAGTCCAAAGCTTCACTCAGTCCAAAGCTTCACTCAGTCCAACGCTTCATTCAGCCAAAACTTCATTCAGCCAAAGCTTCACTCAGTCCAAAGCTTCATTTGGTCCAAAACTTCATTCAGCCAAAGCTTCACTCAGTCCAAAGCTTCATTTGGTCCAAAGCTTCACTCAGTCCAAAGCTTCATTCAGTCCAAAGGTTCACTCAGTCCAAAGCTTCAAGCTTCGTTCGGTCCAAAGCCTCGTTCGGTCCAAAGCTTCGCTCGGTCCAAAGCTTCGCTCGGTCCAAAGCTTCGCTCGGTCCAAAGCTTCACTCAGTCCAAAGGTTCATTCGGTCCAAAGGTTCACTCAGTCCAAAGCTTCAAGCTTCGTTCGGTCCAAAGCCTCGTTCGGTCCAAAGCTTCACTCGGTCCAAAGCTTCACTCGGTCCAAAGCTTCATTCAGTCCAAAGGTTCACTCAGTCCAAAGCTTCAAGCTTCGTTCGGTCCAAAGCCTCGTTCGGTCCAAAGCTTCACTCGGTCCAAAGCCTCGTTCGGTCCAAAGCTTCACTCGGTCCAAAGCTTCACTCGGTCCAAAGCTTCACTCGGTCCAAAGCTTCACTCGGTCCAAAGCTTCACTCGGTCCAAAGCTTCAAGCTTCGCTCGGTCCAAAGCCTCGTTCGGTCCAAAGCTTCACTCGGTCCAAAGGTTCATTCGGTCCAAAGCTTCACTCAGTCCAAAGCTTCATTCAGTCCAAAGCTTCATTCAGTCCAAAGGTTCACTCAGTCCAAAGGTTCATTCGGTCCAAAGGTTCATTCGGTCCAAAGGTTCATTCGGTCCAAAGCTTCACTCGGTCCAAAGCTTCACTCGGTCCAAAGCTTCACTCGGTCCAAAGCTTCCACTGTAAACATCATTGTAAAGGGTGAAAACGTTAAAGATTCAAAGAACAAAGGCCAGATCTTGTTAATAAAATAATGTGCACAGTTTGTAATACAATCCATGCACATGAAAATATATTGTTTATTTTTTTTAAAACTAAATGCATGAATTGCAGCTGCTCAGGTTGTTGGTGGTGCAGCTGTATGGTGATTGGTTGAGCCTGTAGGGTTATTAGAAACATTTTAAACCACAGGTTTCAGATGTCAGCTTCTTTAGGAGGTGAGGGGGAAATGATGGTGACTGATGTTGAAACTACAGATGTCACTGCTTCTCCATTCCTGCTGATGAAGTTTCTCCCTCAGGTTCTCCCTGATCTCCTGATTTTGTGTGTGTGGAAGGATGAAGCTGGTTTATAATGTAAGGAGGACTTGAAGCGGTAAACACAGTACAATGACCCCCAGTGATGCAGTCAAACAATAAAGGGATCCCTTTCTGACTTGGTTCCAGGAACTCCTAAAACCTATTGGACCGGTTTGGAGGACTTCTCTAGTCTATCCCAACTCTTTTTGTTGTTACGGTAATTTCTGTAACAGTGACACATGTTCAGAGTTCACAGTTCTCAGATTGTTCTCAGTTCCTTCGTTCTTAAAACTTGGAGCTGTTTTTAGCGCTCAGAAGAACGGTGAAAAGCTCTCTGTAGTCTGAAGGTTCTTCATATGGACAAACAGCTGTCGGCGCCAGATGTATGCTGGTACCAGAAGGACTGTGTTGAAGTAAAAACAAGACTTTGACGTTCTCCGTAATAATTCTGGTGTTCTGTTGTTAAAGATGAGAACAGAGGTGAAGGAATGTGATCGTTGGTGTCATCAGGCCTGGTTTTCATGTCGGAGCATGCAGAGAGGAAGAACCTGTCAGGATCAGAAAATAAACCAGCTTTGTTTTTGGTGGAGGACCGGTTCTGCTCATGCAGATAGAGGTGGAAGCTTTCAAACATCAGTGTCAAATCCTTCACCCCCTGGAGCTCCTCCCAGGTTCCTGCGGTGATGTTATTACGGTGTGGTGATGCTGACAGATCACACCGAAGCTCAGGTGAGCATTAGTGTGCAGGCAGAGAGGAGGAAGTAATGACTTCTGTCTCAACACCAAGGCCCCAGGTGGCCCCAGGGATCCTCATTTATTTCCCACCTGATTCCAGGGAAATTAGACGTTGAGCAGCTTTCTGTTTCAGGGCCGTTCAGACGGACTCTGGTTTCAGAGGCAGCAGAACAACGTTCAGAGTTGACACCAACAACCGTGGGATTCCTCCATTTAAAGGAGCAGTCTGACATTTAGCCCTTTAAGTATTTATTCAGCTCCTAAAAACTACAGCAAACATTTCAGTTTTTCCCTTTTCTGGGTCACATGGGATAAAGTGAGTTCTGTCACACAAACTGTCACAGTGTAAAACATGTTGAAACCTGCACAAATGAGACTCCTTCGAGAGTCTCCTGGAGATGATCCCAGTTTTTTTGGTTTCTGTTTCCATGCTTGCTTCTGAAAAACTGGCCACAGTTTCTCAGTGGGGCTCAGATCTGGGTTGCATCCTGACCCAACTTCCCAACTGTACACCTTGTGATCTTTGAGACACTTTATAACGTTAATGTTGTGACCTGGTGCTCCATCATGCTGTAAAATCCACAGATCATTACTAAACCGTTCCTGGATTGATGGAAGAGGTTGCTCTTGGGAACGTCTTTATCCCACTCTATTAATGGCTGTCTTCTTGGATGGAATCAGGAGGAAACCCGGACCTTTGGTTGAGGAACAACCCCACACATATATTGGAGCTTGACTGTTGACACCACACCGGACTCATGGTGCCTCTAAACCAGGGGTGATCAAAAGCAGTCCTTGAGGGCCGGTGGCCTGCATGTTTCCCTTCTTCAGCATATCTGATCTCCATTGATGACTAACAGGCGTTTGCTGAACTGTAATCATCTAAATCATCTGAAGATGTGTTAAAGCAGGGAAACATCTATAACATGCAGGACACCAGCCCTCGAGGACCAACTCTGGACACCCTTGCTCTAAACTGATTTTCTCCAGATGTTCCAACCAATCAGAAGGAGGTCTTCTGATGTCCATCCTTGATCTTCCTGCAGTATTTCCATCTGTAAATAAAAGTCAGGCTAAAAACCATCTGAGGACACGTCACTGAGTTTTAGTTTTAGGTACGAGCAGAGGCCCTTTCCCTGGTCTTCTGTGGAGGAGAAGCAAACATAATTAGGTTGTATTAAAATTACTGAAACAATAAAAACGAATAAAAGCAACTTATATCAGCTCTGAGATGCAGAGATGGTCAATTCAGACGATTTCAAATCAGAGCTGCACTGTTTCTCCAATCCCAGTCGTTAATGTCAGATCAGTGTGTAATAATGCAATGGTAGAAGACTGCTTGATGTAATATCTGGTTGATATCATGTTTGAGGTTTCAATGGTTCTTGTTCCGCAAATGGATGATAAACAGATACTTCTAGAAAAATTAGAAAATCACAAAAAAGTTCAATATTTTCAGTCACTCATTTCAGAAAGTATAGGTTTCAGGAAGCCCAGGCTTTGATGGCAGTCTTCAGGCCATTTGCATTGTTGGGTCTGGTGTCCATCTTACTCTTGATAGAACTCCATTGTTTCTCTACGAGGTTCTGGTCAGGCCGGTTTG
>JAHUTJ010026324.1:0-16884 GCA_036250325.1 Characodon lateralis | reverse complement strand
AACAGCATACAGATGTTGCAAATGCACCTTTTTTATTAGATATGTGTATATTGTACATTGTAAATTGTAAATTTGTATATTCTGTAATGCAAAAACAGAACAAAAGAGCAAAGTGTACCGGAGGCAAGTTCCTTGTTTGTATGCACAAACTTGGCAATAAAGCTGATTCTGATTCTGATTCTGAAGCCAAGGTTTGACCATCTGCTGGACTCTCCTCTCCAATACCCCCGCATAGGCCTAACCAGGGAGGCTGAGGAGTGTGATCCCCCTGTAGTTGGAACACACCCTTCAGTCACCAGCACCCCAGTCTGCCAGTCCAGAGGCACTGTCCCTGACCACCACACAATGTTGGAGAGTCATGTCAGTCACGACAGCCCCACAAAATCCAGAGACTTGAGGTACTCAGAGCAGATCTCATACAACCCCGAAGCCTTGCCACCATGGAGCTTTTTAACGACCTCGGTGACTTCACCCATGAGTGAGTCCAACTCCAAGTCCCTAGTTTCTGCCTCCACCAGGGAAGGCGTGACAGCAGGATTGAAGAGATCCTCAATGCACTCCTTCCACCGCCGGACAATGTCCCCTGTTGAGGTCAGCACCACCCCACTCCCACTGTAAACAGTGCTGGCAAAGCACTGCTTTCCTCTCCTAAGGTGTCAGACGGTTTGCCAGAAACACTTCGACTGATAGTCCTTCTCCATGGCCTCACCAAACTCCTCCCAGGCCGGAGTTTTTGCCTCTGCCACAGCACACTTGGCCTCACGGTAAATGTCAGTCGCCTCAGGAGTCCCACAAGCCAACCACAGGACTCCTTTTTCAGCTTGACAGCATCCCTAACTGCCGGGATGTCCGGCCTCTCTCTAGGAACTGGCATAGGAGGTGAGCATGGAGGTGAGCCCGACTATTTCTAGCAGAAATCTCTCAACCTCCCGCACAAGCTCAGGCTTCTTCCCCCAGCAAGGTGACATTCCACGTCCCTAGAGCCAGTTTAAACATCCGGAGATTGGGTCGTTGAGGTCGCTACATAGATCTCCGAGGAAGATCTATGTAGCGACAGCTATAAATGAATATATACATTTAAACTGAATTAGAAGGAAGTTTTACTTTCCAGCAGAAAGTGATCATAAACATACATCCAGAGCTATAGTAGAATAGTTTAGATCAAATTATATTTATGTGTTGGCCTAGTCATATAATACAGAAAAAAGGCATATCACTGATGTGTGTTAAAACGTGACAAGATATGAACTAATTTAGGGCTTACGAAAAAAAATTTTCAGAAGAGTCTCACTTAGGCTCATGCATGAGGTCTGTGCACTTTCATGCAACATTTTATCTTATTAGCTAATTTCCCCTGTGGACACTGAATCAGACCTTCAGTTTTGTCAGAAAGAGAAACTGAATGAAACGCTAGAGAAGTTGTTTTTATATTAAAACCAGCAGGCTGTCAGAGTTTTAACAACAATTACTACTGGAAAATTTGTTGAACTATGTACACGGTCATTATTAAGGAAAGTGAAAAATGAAAAAAATACATGTTTTCTGTCTCACCCCTTTAGTGTGGTTTACCATCTTCACAATAATGCAGATGTCTCTTCCCTACTTTGTTTCTCTGCCTAGCTTAAAACTTTACTCACACACAAACTAAGCAGGGATCATTTTCCTTTCCTATAAAACTTGAATGCAGAGTTAATTTCACAGTAGGTAAAAGAGGAACCATGTTGAAATGCTGATGGCGGACGTTGTTTGCCCAGCAGGTAAGCAGCACATCTCCTGGCATTTACCTCTGTTCATTTGCAGAAGGTCTTAAACCTGCTGTGATCCAGACCAGTCAGGAAAGGTAAAATGGTCTTCATAGTGGGCAAGAGAGAAAAAACAATCACACTTAGGAGCCTGCTTCCCCTTGGGAAAGATAAAATATGCATCGTTCTTGTCAAAAACATAGTTTCTAACTGCTTGGCACAATTCAGACCATATATTTTGTCCGCTTTGAATATTGACTTTCTAGATATGTTGCAGTTGGCTTCTGTGAGTAAATGTCTAACCTTTATTTTAACTGCAAGACTAATATTTCTTATGTACACCCATACATGCTTGACGCATTAACAATCGTGTTCCAGTGTTGTGCAAAAGTATTGATATTCTTAAAAAATGTTCACATTTTCTTTAAATTTGCAACAATAACAACGTATTTGGGATTATATGTGAGAAA
This sequence comes from Characodon lateralis, assembly GCA_036250325.1. NCBI lineage: Eukaryota > Metazoa > Chordata > Actinopteri > Cyprinodontiformes > Goodeidae > Characodon > Characodon lateralis. Next base: position 14,672 of record JAHUTJ010026324.1, on the reverse strand, counting down.
CCAACACAAAGTAGTGCATAGCTGTGAAGCAGGAGCATACATGTAGTTTAGATAAAAATTCTGAATGAAAGACTCACCTTTACCGCCTCCACATTCCAATGACTCTTCTGTGCGTTTCCTGGCCCTGGCCTTCCAATCAGCATCCTGTCTGCCTGATTCTCCATCCAATCACCTTCCGACGCCTTGCTTTTAAAGGTCCTTCAGCTGTGTTCATCCTCGCTTGTCAGCTGTGCTCATCCCTCCTCCACCCCACCGTCACCATCTTCCTTCACATCTACTCCTGGCTTCCTCACTTAATCTGAGCGATTAAGATTGTATCGCTCAGATAAAATCTTAATGAAATACATTGAAGCTTGTGGTTGTAATGTGACAAAATGTGAAAACGCTCAAGGCTTATGGTTGTTCATTACTTTATATGTAAAGAAACAAATGTACAATAGAATAAATACAGTACAATGACAAAGTAATTCCAACAAGTTTGCTGTTGGTGTTTTTGAGTCAAACTTTCTTGGACTTAGTTCTGCACTGCGCCTGGGAGTTGTGATAGTGAATGGTGTTTATCATGTAATGGTATCCACAACGGAGCCGCTGCAGGGTGCAGATAGCAAGCTGCTGTCTTCAGATCAGTTCTGTTCCAGCAGTCGTAATGCTCACTGCTATGATTAAAAGATGGGGAGACGGTTCTCAAACCTTCATCTCATTCTCTCTAGGATCGGTTATGGCAGAGCCATGAAACACTCCCAATTGTCTATAAAAATGTGCCCAAAGTTCACAATCTTTTTGGAGCATAAAAAACAGAAAGTAAAGACAACACAGCATCAGCAGCAGGAATAAATAATGGCTTAACATCCTGAATGTATATTTAGCTTTTATTTTCCTCGCCATCTTGTCTGAAATCACATTTCACATCAGGGTGAGGGTGTACAATTTCCATCAACCCCACAGCAAGGGACAGCCAATATGGTAACAGGCTAATGGCACATCCCTGGGAACCGCTGCAAAAGCAGAAGTGATCTGGGACAACACTGCCCTCTAGGTGTGGAAAATGTAATGATAGCCTGGAAAACCAGATGAGGTAATGATAGAGTACATCAACTTCATACTGTAGCTATGTTTGTGTTGACAGAATTATTTTTCTGATTCTTACCACAAATTGGATTTAGTAATGATTTCAATAAAAAAAAAAAATAAACAAGTTGAAATCCATAAATTTGAGTGTATTAGCTGGTTAAACCTTTAGAGAACATTGGGAAGAAAGAAAGAAAGAAAGAAAGAAAGAAAGAAAGAAAGAAAGAAAGAAAGAAAGAAAGAAAGAAAGAAAGAAAGAAAGAAAGAAAGAAAGAAAGAAAGAAAGAAAGAAAGAAAGAAAGAAAGAAAGAAAAAAGAAACAGAAACAGAAACAGAAACAAAGAAAGAAAGAAAGAAAAAAGAAACAGAAACAAAGAAAGAAACAAACAAACAAACAAAGAAAAAAACAAAGAAAGAAAATCACTTTCTTTAACTTAATCTCTTTAGGTATTCTGACTGAGCATTGTAGGCTGGAGTGGAGCAAGTGTTGCTTTATAAAACAAAAAATTGTGGGGAGACAGATGGTGATTGACGGCTATAATTAGTCTGCTGAAGTTATGCCGATAGAACGAGGCTAAGAGGAGGAGAGCTGGGGTGCTTACAGAGCATCTAGTGTTCTGCTCCGCACACACACACATGCATGCACGTGCAAATAGTCACAGAGCAGATGCAAAAACAATAGTCTGCAAAACAAATAGAATGCCATAGAATGGCTCTTATTTCTTTATACTCTGATTCCAATGAGTGTTCAGAGAAAGTTTTGTTTTTCTTGGGACTTTGGTTGCTTTAATACTGATGTTCTGCCTAAGTCAACCATACACAGTTGATAAAAAATAAAAGTTTCTGAAAGTCATGTCTTCAGGAAACAGAAAAAGATTCAGCCAAGACCTGATAGATGCTTCCACCTGTCATTGGATGTCTGCCAAGTTTTAAGTAAATAGAAATTAGAAAGGTTCAGCACCCAGAACTAACTGATGTAATTTGGTCCACATGCAGACCAGAGATGCACATGTAAATGATCTGATTTGCAAGAAGCTGGCACCAGTAGAACAAGCACCAGAGGACATGGGTGAAGAATTACAAGTCCAAAGTTGTAATGGCTAATTTACCGGAGTATCTGACAGTCACTGAGTGAAGCTTAATAGACAAAGAATGCTTCGTAGAAGCATTAAGATGTTGGATAAGGAACGCTGCTGCAGTTCACACAGTAAGATGGTCCTACCTTTGGTTTGCTCTATATTTGACAACCAGAAACCATTATCACAAACCCAATGTTAATCTGCATGTACACTATATACTGTCCACACCAGGCCACACCTTTATGGTGCTTAAATGGGTACTTAGTGGGACCAGCAGTCCCTCATTCATGCTTCCTCAAGAGGAGGTACTCGTACTCGTCATCTTCCGCTAATACGGGACCGGGTCGCGGGGACAGCAGACTCAGCAGAGACACTCAGACGTCCCTCTCCCCAGACACCTCCTCCTCCGGGGGCAGCCTAAGGCGTTCCCAGGCCAGCCGAGAGACATAGTCCCTCCAGCGTGTCCTGGGCCGTCGACCTGGGCCTCCTCCCATTGGGACGTGCCTGGAACACCTCCCGAGGAAGGCGTCCAGGAGGCATCCAGTATAGATGCCCGAGCCACCTCAACTGGCTCCTCTTGACTAGTACATCGAGGCACGTGATGTTGCCCGGTACAGCGGAGCCTGGGTCCCACCCTGGAGGCCAAGCCCGAACAAGAGACGCGAGGCCATCCCCCAGTGGGCCCACCACCTGCACGGGGAGTCATGAGGGACCGATGCAAAGAGGATTGGGTGGCGGATGAAGGTGGAGACCTCAGCGGCCCGATCCCAGGATGCTTAGGCTGGCTCTAGGGACGTGGAATGTCAAGAGGAGGTATTGCTGCAAATTAATTACCTGAATCAGCTGCACTAAGATGGATAGATAATGCTTTACCAATTGTTTGACTGCTCTGTTTTATAACTAGGATGCAACTGGGATGTATGCAATTGTAATTTGATATGATTGAAATGGTTCGATTTCATTAATACTGTATATGTATATGTAAAATGCTGGAAATAAAATTTTTTGGTTTGGTTTTATATAAATAAACAAGCCTGAATTGTTCTTTCTTGGTGCACCTTTGTGTGATCATAAAGCGTGCTAAAGGACTTACTTAAATGAAATCCAATGTGGTCCTGCTGGTTGTCATCACTGCATCACACCTATGAAGTCCTCTCATAGGTCAACTGTTATGTATGTTACAGCAGTGGGTTGACTACAACCTTCTTTACTGCCTTGGTTCTTCCAGAAACAATTGGCTAGATGGCATCTAAACCCTGGCTTGATCTAGCTATAAAAATAATTTAAAACAAATTGCCTCTTTGTGACAGGCTGTTGGTAACAAAGTACCTAAACATTCAAAACAAAATGTGGCTACATAACATTTCAGTGTTAAAAGTCATTTTTTAATGTGCTTTAAATTTAAGTTTCAATTAGCTCTGGCCATGATTGCCCAACTAACTTAAATACAATGAATTGTTGTATTAGTTTTTTTAATGAATTACTGACATAAATAGCCTACCTTAATAAGATGCACTTGTATCCATAGGTCACAAATAACAGGTTTAAAAGACATATTCCTCCCAAAATGGTCACTTACTAGACTTAAGCATTACTGACCAAGAGCACTTTAAAAGATTAGAAGAAAAACTGACTCTTCAGAATCAATTTGCTTAGGACTTTTGCGAAGTACTTCTTGGTATTTAACAATTCAAGAGTCATCAGAACAGTTTGCCTTTTACTATAAACAAACTCAAATTGTGGGATTTCAAGTACCTTGAATAAACAAATGCTCATTATGTTTCATGACTGTTAGTGTAGCTTTATTATAAAAAGAGATTTAGGCACATAGCAAGTTTAATAAATCACACCATGGTGCACACCTCAAAGCAAAATGAGACTTGCAGTCAGAAAGAGAACCTCAGAAACAGCATTAGCACAACTTAAGCTGCAACCCCCTACCCCCCAACAAAGCAATAACGGACAAACCCTGTCAGGGCCTTGAAGCTACACAACTTCTGATCACGTTAATGGAAGTTTTGCTCCCCCGTCTGGCTCCTCTTGGCTCCTTTTATGTGGAATATCATGTCACTGTCAGCGTGGCCATTAAGGCAGAACAGGGAGAAGGAGAAAAGGGTGCGACTCTCTCTGCCAAATGGTCCACAGAAATGAGGATTCCATCAGGCTGACAGACCCCGTGCTGGCTTTCTGAAAAGGTGTAATTTGCTTTAATTTGATTGTTTTCTTGGTCTCCTATAATATAGCTTTTATTTAGCCCACCTGCAGATCTCCTCTCTGGCCTTTTCCAAAACGGCCTACGTGTGCCTGCACACAGGTGTCTTCAGACTGCTCAGTATTCAGAAACAGTGCTGTGATCATGATCTGTTTGTTACACCATTTTACCAACAAAGATTCATGTAGATGGGTATTCTGAACAAATCTGTTCTTTCACCTACTTACAAAGTGCAAAAAAGTTATTTTAGTGCCACAGTTTTAAGGAAGTAAAATTATAAGGAATAACTTTGAAGTTAGGAAGCCCACACGTCTCTGCTTAAAGTTATCGCCTTGGGCTACATTAGGTGATAACACAAGCAGAACTGCAATCAAACTGTCAGTAATTAAAGTGCATTATGGGTAGTGTAGATCCCAGTTTCCAAAAATACAGAGAACAAAAACATCTGGTTCAGCAACATTCATTTTATAGCATATATGCAGACAGTTTATGCCCACTGCGATCTTGTAAAGTTTCCTTAGAGACACATTGGGCTTGGCCTCAATTTCCCTTCCAGCACAAACACACACAAAAAATAAAAATCCAACCAGCTCTCCACTTATTCCCAGTGCTTTGGAAAAATATTCACACTACTTTCCACATTTTTTCATGTTACAACCAAAAACATCCATCTATGTTATTGTGATGTTATGAGACTGTGGCGGCTTTTGATATGGCCAACATGGGCAGTTGCCCAGGTCGGCTCAAAAAGGGGTCCCCATGAGCACCAATTTAAAGAAAGAGATTTATCTTATAGTTCTGAGTTTTGTGTTGCATATGTTGCATGTGCAGTGAATGAGGAGTAGATGCAACCCTGTGTTGAGTAGCTGCACAATGTTTGCTGCTGACGGAGGTGGCAAGTCACTTAACTAAGTTGCTCAGCATTTTCCTAAGCCCTATATCAGAAGTGATTTTGATTGGTTTTCAGGATGCCTGCCAGTGTTGCTAGTCAAAGTAAGCCCATGTGGGGCTCCACTCTGCCTTTACCTAGAGAGCCTCAGTCCTGCGTTAAGTGAGACGCACCTGGGAAATTTGAACATATTAGGTTTTTGTAAATGGGAGCGTTTCTGCCATGGAGAGGAGAAAATGTAGCGCTAATGGGGAATAGAATCGCCCTGCTAACTTGCCTGCTGCTACGTTTAAGTTCAGCTTTAGATACAGCTAGAGTAAAAGCACGCAAGGGATGCCACAAACCCAGCCAAAAAGTAAAACGATTATTCAGGGTAAGTGGCATTTGTTGTGTAGTTAGTAATATTTTGAACCTGTTGTCTGAATTTCTAAGGTCACATTGGCAATATTTTGTTGTTTCTTGGGTAATAAAAGTTAATATCTGCCTGCTTTATCACATGCTGCTATGACTTGATTCAATACTTTGTGACTGGTTTTGATTTACATTAACTTGCTTTATTGTCTAATATTTATTTGCATATAATTTCAAAAAAGTCCAGCAGCTGTATTTGGGTTTAAATAGAATTCAATGTGAAGCGTAAATGCTGCTAGGATTCAGTAGATGGTTCTGATAAATACGTTTTAATATTTATTTGTCATATCAATGGTGGTATTGATGTTATGCTGAATAACTTTAAATACAAAACAAAGAAAGTCACACAGGTCAGATTTAATGCCATAACTGCCACCCATGAGACTGACCAACACAAAGTAGTGCATAATTGTGAAGTGAAAAGAAAATTATGCATCCATCCATTATCTTTACCTGCTTATTCTTTGTCCAGGAAATGGAGGGGCTGGTACCCATCATTAGCAGTCATCGGATGAGAGGCAGTCCTGGACTAGTGCATCACGTGGCAACACCAGATAACAACCATGTACCCACACACTCATGCCAAAGGGCAATTTAGAGAAAACATTTAACCTAACTTGCATAATTTTTGGACTGTGGGAGAGAGTAACTGTATAGTATGCACACATAAATGGGCAGAGCATGTAAACTTTATGCACAAGGGCCAGGTCGGTATTTGAATCCAAGATCTTCTTGCTGCAAGACATCCTTGCTAAAGATTTCACCCCCATGTAGCCCAAAAAAAGTGTTTTTTGAATTTTTCCAAAGTGTTATTTGCATTTGCATTTATCCTCCCAAAGGTAAATATTTGTTGAACACATTTCTGTTAAATACTGTATAGCTCTACCATCTTTCCACTGACTATAATTTCTGCTTTTTCTCTTTTAAATGTCTAAATTTGAGATCGGACTTTGAGTGGGCCGTTTTTAACTATGCCTTAAATTAAACCATTCCATTGCAACTGTGGCTGTGTATTTAGGGTGAAAATATAAAATTTCTAATATTTAGTAAGAAATAATAAAATACTCTTATTGACAGGGTGTACTACAAGTCTTACAAATATACTAATTAAATGCCATTTGTCAGTCGAACAAGTTTGCAAAACTGATCAAACTGAAACCTCAACTTAAACCTCGACCGCTGTGTTCCTTGGTTTTATGCCGCAGTTTGTTCACCAATGAACAAGTACAGATGTTGACTATTTGCTAATAAGGTTATTTGAAGGGATTTTATTAAGGGGCAACAAAGTAAAGAGAGCTGAAAATAAATGCACACCACAGTTCTACTTCACAATTATGCTCATCTTTATGTTGGCCTATGAAAAATCCTAATACAAAATATATAAGTTTATGGCTGTAACATGACAAAATATAAAACAGCTAATTAAAGAGTCAGAAATTGTTTGCTCTTCATTTAACGATGAGAAGGAACTCCGATCAGAGATTTTTGTCATTGCTGAGATGTTAATCTCTTAAACCTCAAACCAGATTTAGAAAGAACAGATCATGTTCCTGTTTAAAGATGTTTAGCAGGTAGAAAGTGGATAAACACTGAAATGTGAATTTGCATTATTTCTGTAATTTTCCTTTGCGTGGTATAAACAACAATATAACATACATTGAAATACCCACAAATGATGTAAAGGCAACAAGTGTCATGGTTTGGATATTTCTATTGTGTTGTATATAACAAAAAAGGTACAATACAAAACAAATTTTTACATACAGTATTCAGTTATGCATTACAATTTTCAGCTGGATCCTTAGATTTAGAGATTTTTACTAAGAAATTTAATTTTGACTATCAGCTGCAAGTGTGCAACTGACAGCTGATAACTCCACTGAACCCCCACCTTAACAAATCTTCAAAGAAATCCTTCAGCAACATGACCGGCTATAAAAATTACTTGAAAAAATGTAACAGCCAGAAAATACATTTTATGAGTTCTCAAAACTAAACTTACATAATAAAAAAAAACTAAAGAAAAAGATGGGAAAAACTAAAGTAAATATACATTATAATGATAGAGAACTACAGAGGGAAGGGATCAGTTACACATACTGAACTACATAAAAGTCTTGTGGCAACAAATCCAATCAGTACAATTTGCCTTCCCACTAATGTATCAGCGAATGGGTCCCTCAGCTGCTAATGATGAACTGAAGTCCAGCAATTCTGGACTGAGTAAAGCCCTCCCATATATCCTTTCCCTGCAGCATCCAAGCTGCTTCCAGCAGGTAGCCAGCTACACAGTGATTCAGGACAGTTCAGCTGCTACGATTCTCAGCACCCTTCTGACACATTAAATTCACAACCTCTTATTTTAATAACGCTTGACTGCTACCAGGCTGCTCTATAATTCTGGTTAGGGGTTGAATTTAGGAATGCTGTCATAATCCAGTGCTGGCCCATTAACACTCGCTGATTTGTAACGTGTTAGAGGGCAGTTCCTTTAGCTTGTACTTTCAATTAGGCATCTGTGAATAAGACAGTATTTTTAGAGGGAGAGGTGTAGTTATTTTTAACATAACCATCTGAAATTAAAACAATGCATTTTGCAAGTATAAATATAAAAAAATTATCCTTAAAGTGATATTGCTGGGTAAATTATTTGGAGAACGTAATCAGGGACGGAGTCAAAAAGATAACACAACCCTTTAAGAGGTTCGGCTGTGGTGGTCTTTTTTGCAAACATGGCACTGTATCGATTGTGCACGGTAGTACATTATGGCCTCACTGCAGGGCCCTCTATTGAAGCAAAATATTCCTACAGTGTGACTGACAAGTGCTCACTCCTCAGAGACCTTGTTGGTACACTCAGGAAATTAGAAAATGAAAACAGATTAGAAAAATGCCACAGGACTGCTTCCATCTAGCAGATAAAATGGCTTCACAGTATGTCACTGCAGTCACACATCAGCCATATCGACTTCACGCACCTTTCCAAAGCTGCACGGCAATCTCAAAAGCACAAACTTCACTTGCCTGCTGCTCCATCTCTGATGGTTTTGCTTGGGCCGACTAGCCTGAGGCTTAAAATGGCACGCTATTTGTCTTCTTTTGAAAAGTGTTCAAATGCAACGTTCAACGCGGGCAAAGTTCTGAAAATGCAACTGATTCCTTTGAGGGGGCTTTCACAGTGACAGTTCAGCCTCAAACTGGGAATAGACCACATTAAAATTCAATATAGAATTTCCAACCTAAACCTAGCCAAATTATCTCCATCAGAAATTACTGGACATATGACCAACCCATGTTTGATTCTGTTTGAAAAACTGCCACTACCTTTTTGGATATAATTTATCAGTGACATTAGCGATGCTAAAATACTGTTTTATGTATTAGGGCATAACAAAAATAAGCATTTTTTTTTTTTTTACCAAGCTGTAAATTATTTAAATCTAACATAAGGTGTAAAAAAACACAACAGATTACAACATGACATTTTATATTAAATAAAGCCAAAGCCAATATGGAGAAGTCATGTAACTAAGTACACCCTTGCTGCTTACATAGGTAGCAGCAAGGTGGTGCTAATTAAATGCACCTGATTAACTGATGATCAGCAGGTGTGACCAACTTCACAAAAGGAAGAGTTTACCAGTTTGAAGCGCTGCTGTGTGTTACAACCTTGCCAAGATGGAAAGACATTACTGCTGCTCATCAACCTGTGAGGACTTATGAAGCCTATTATTCAATTATTAAAGTTCATCATTCTAGAGTGAGAAATATTGTTTTTTTTTTATTAGGAAGCATTTAAGACACTGCATAATCTTCCCAGGAGTGGATTTCTCAGCAATTCCTCCTAAGACCAAAGAGATGTTCGGTGAAAATGCACAGTGGCAAGATTGGTATAGTGTTGTAGTCAAGACCACCTAACTCGAGACCAAGTCAAGACTGATACCAGAGTGCATCGAGACCGAGACAAGACCAAGACAGTTAGGGGTGGAGACCAAGTTCAGAACAAGACAGAGGAAGGGAGAGACCAAGCCAAGACCAAGACCAGAACCCAACACTACATGACACAATAAAATGTGAAGCATGATCAAAAGTGCTTCTCAAATTGATCTGATAGATCCACAATCTCATAAAAACACCTAGGTATTAAACACCGAGCAAAAATAAATTTAACCATCTTTAGTCAATACTCCTTGGTGGCTTACATCATTTAGTATAGAACGTAAACTACATTTTTATTCACTAAAGTCTTCACTTTTCTCCACCTTTATAAACAATACATAAAGTTATGTTGTTTTTAAATTAACAACAATCCTTGTAAAAATGTGTGCAGTTTCAAAACCACATAGCTAATTGTGTAAAATAGAAAAAGATTCCAAACATTCAATATTTCAAATGCAGAAGCTCTGTGTATTGCAATTAATACAGTAATTATATGTGAAATTTTTATGTTCAGGAACAACTGGCAATTTAGTGATATTTCCACAGTTATGGTCTTGACTGCTTTTGAATTAAAATCCCGAGTCCTCAGTGTCAGAGACAGAGACGAGACCGTGTACAAATGCGGTCGAGTGTGAGACGAGACCGAGAGCATCAAAAAGTCTTGAGTCTCAGTCTAGAGTAGTACAACACTAGGTTTGGTAAAATCCAAACACCATATAGAACAAAAACCATATATCAACTGTAAAGTATGGTTGTGGAGAGTTGATGGTTTGATCTTGTTTAGCACCCACAGGGCCTGTGCACCTTGCAGTTTTTTAGTTGACCATGATCCTAGAGCCAAAGGTGAGGCCATCTGACCAACAGCTAAAACATACCTGACACCAGGTCCTGCAATCAAGGAAACAGTACTATACAAAGAGGAAAGAGCAAAAATCCCTTCACAATGATGTAAGAGACTGATAAAAGTCATACAGAAAATGACAACTTCAAGTTATTGTTTCTAAAAGTTGACCATCAAGGTAGGGTGTTAGTCTTTCTTCTTTGGATTGACTGGACTGACATAATGACGAGGTTGAATGTGTAATGTATTTTTAAACATTTGAGGTGAAATTTTAATAATTTTATAATCTAGAACCTGGTAAAAACCAGACAATTTTATTCCGTCCATTCTAAGACCTTGGAAATAAAAGAGAGTAAGTACTTTAAAATATGCTTCTCAGTCACATTAAACTTTACCAGTGACCAAGTACTATACTTACCAGCATCCATCCCTCTATTATGAAAATAGTTATTCATTCTTTTTGTCAAATTGTCTAAAATTAATAGTTGCCCTTGTGCAGCAATCATTAGTTTTTAAAAATAATCTACTGTCAAAATGTCATCTCTCACATTAATGTAGTTCTCCCTACTTTCTGCCATACAATTTCTAAGTCCAATATTGTGATCCTCTAAACCTACGGCTTACCAGCAGGTTTAATGCTGCAAGCCCTTAATTGCATTCATTATCTAAAGCCCCAGGTCTGGGCCAAGGTTGCAGAGAGATTGGGGATTTCATTTATCTCTTGTTTATTCAAAAATATATATAATAATAACCGCCAGTTGTGTAGATAAGAAGTAATGAGAACATATTGTGAAAAATAATGAAAAAAGGAAAGAATTTCCTCTGCATTTTCATCATCCCTATTTTTCCATACAGAAAAGAAATATGGATACGTTGGCCGTCATAGCCTAAGACCCACTGAAAGCCTGGGGGGAAATGGAAGTTTCTTTGTGTAAGAAAACACATAATAGAGCCCTGCCCAGGACCATAGGTGAAGTGGAAAATGGGGATATAATTGAAAAGCAAAACATAAAATATCTACTCAAAAGGAAGAATTTTCAGTTTTTTAATTTCAGGCTAGCTCATAGAAGCGATGTTAGGTAAAGATACACAAACACCTCAACTTGAAGATTACATTTTATATTTTGAATGGTTAGCTATTAAGTGCATAAATAAAAAATAAAAAATAAAAACATATTTAAACTAGTATTGTTAAAGTTGAGGTTGAGAGCTGACAAAATACTTCAGGATTTCTAAAAATATAGATGGATGATCAGACTTTTGGGGGTTTTTTTGGACTCTGACCTGATGATTACAATTTGTCCAATACTGATTTTTTTTTAACACAGTTTCAAGGGCTTAAAAAAAGATGTTCAAGAACATAGTAACATAGTGCAACAAATCTCCTGAAGCTTGATCATACCCAGTTCTTTAACATTTCCCTGTAAACACATTAAAACCCTAACCCTGATATTTTTTTCTCAAGGTTATACAACGATGATCTCATACCAGCTCATGCGTATTTGCAAAAATAAAACCATTAAATGTGACATTTTGATTGTGTAACCTTATTAAAAAATAACTTGAATTGTTGTCTCTAATCTAAGGCATTAATGGTACAAATAAACTAGAAAGGTTTAACATGTCTCAATATTTTGTGTTTATAAACCAATATAATCAATTTTACTACAACAGCTATATACCATTTAGCAATATATAATTTCAAAGCTTAATAGAATCAACAAAAGTAGTATTGCCAAGTCCTAGTTGGAGTTATGGCCTTTTTTGTTCAGTTGTAAGCTTTATTATACCTCACATGACATTTAAGCCCACACAAGAATTGGTTCTTACAGATGTTTCCTGCAAACATTCAACATTTTTCTGGATATTTATAGTTCTACAGTTGTTAGTCTCATTATTTAAGCACATTTTAAAAGCATGAATATAAAATTTCATGACGAATTTACTGCAAATGATGGCTTTAAACATGGAAGTTGGATAAACAAATGAATGGGTAGTTAAATGGACACTATATTCAGACAATTGGACAGGGAGTAAAACCTTTTTTTTTTCAACACTTCTTCTTAGCTCTTAGTAATACTAGTAATACTATACTTTTCCAGACTATGTAGAAGCCCTACAAAAAGGTGGATTGGAGTCTGACAAGATGGATTCCTATGATTGACTGCTATTACTGTAAGTGAGTGAGAAGTAAAATTTAACCCAATGATCGAGGCTTAACATTTGCATAATCACACCTAATATTTCTAAATTAGTTTGTCTTTCAAGTGCAAAACATTAATCAGAGCCTTGTCAAGTAGAAAGGTCAGCACAGTACTTTTATCAAAAAGCTTGAATGAATCGCCGCTCTAAATGAAAGCATTCCTACATTAGCCTCTGAATGAATAAATCCTATTACAGCCACCTGGCAGCCAAGATGTGCTGATTTTTGCTCTACAAGGCAGAAGCTTGCATCCCCATTGTGCTACATCAGATGGCATATGTAGGGGCAGATGGGACGGGGTATTTCTTCCATGTTTATTTATCAAGCTTGTCGGAAAAAGTGTGGTACCAACTGATGAAGCCAGGTGCCAAATCAGATAACAACTTGATTGATGAATGCCGCTGCAACAAACATCCAGGTAAATATGAAGAACACCCGGAATTGCAATCTGGTTACTTGACCTTAGATTGGATTTATTTACTGCACAGGCTTATATCATCTGAAGGGAGACTAATTGGAGGCATTCATCTTTTATAACTTACCTCATAATAAAAGATCACAGGCTGAATTTTTCCAAGACAAATCTCATGGTAAAATAAAACAAAACTGTCAGTCAACAGTTTTTTTTCCCTCAACTCTTACTATTCACTATTTCATTTAATATTCATTCTCTTCCCCTCTTTATTACTTGTGTCTTCCACTCTATCAGCTCCAAACCTGGCAGTCATCCTAGGCAACGCAGCAGCCTTAATATAATCTCTAGAAACTATCTTTCTTTCCCTTACCTTCTCCCTGACACACACATACAGTCAGTCAACTGCCACAAAAAAGCCACACATCCCACCTGCTCCTGAAATAGAAAAACTGTAGGAAGAAACCCAGAAATACAGCATGAGTCATGTCACATGTCACGTTGACCCCTCTGCAAAAACTGCGGCAAGAAAATAGGGCTGTTATCCTCCTACTCGCCCCTTTAATCCAATTAGAGCGCTGAGTGATAAAGATGATAGAAGATGCCCTTCCATCTCAATTATAACCTCCGGTGCAGCATGAAGATGGCAAATTCTGTATATAAAACAGTAATAGTTTTATGAACTACAATAAAAATGCAGAATTTAATGATGCAGTGAAGTAGAATAAACAAACAAGCTGATAAAATTAGTGAGGAGGCAGATTTTAAATAAATTCTTATGACACCTTTCTCCTTTCAGTCTACAGTACCTATAAAAATTATTTCAGTGGAGTTATTTCAGTAATAGTGTTGCCATCTTGCTGAATACATAACCCTTTTAAAAGGGTAGAAGATGGCAGGGATGAAGGAGGGAAGGTGGAAGACGATTTTTATCTAAGAAAGGACGAATGACAGTTCCATTACCTGGGAGTTGCACATGCTGCGTACAATCCAAAAAGTACACATTTTCCCCCCTTCCATCTTGTGAGTGCTTATCAATACTGAAAGCGTGCCATTTTGAACCATCAGTATTCAGGGCTCTCGTGGATCGCACCCTGAAAAGTCAGTCATGTTTTGTTTTTTTTTACTAATCAGAGGCCACAAAGATTTGCCAGTCACCTTCTTGGTGCTCTCACATGGAGCAATATGTGAGCCATCACAGAGTACTGAAGTGGATCTCTTGAACCTTGAGACTTTATTGATTATTTCTCAGTGTAGTGTAGATTGACCAATATCCTGCTGCAATATGGTACATTTCTAATACCAAAACCTACACTGACCTTAAGTAGTACAACTGTTTATTTGTGAAGTTTATTTCAAAGACTTCACGTTTTTACAGTAAGGAAATACTCGTACTCGTACTCGTTGTACTTGTACTCGTCTTCTTCCGCTTTATCCGGGACCGGGTTGCGGGGGCAGCAGACTCAGCAGAGACGCCCAGATGTCCCTCTCCCCCAGACACCTCCTCCAGCTCCTCCGGGGGGAGCCCAAGGCGTTCCCAGGCCAGCCGAGAGACATAGTCCCTCCAGCGTGTCCTGGGCCGTCCCCTGGGCCTCCTCCCGGTGGGATGTGCCTGGAA
>JAHUTJ010026323.1:0-16892 GCA_036250325.1 Characodon lateralis | reverse complement strand
TGCTCTTACTGGTGCAATGTGCAATCAATGAAGACTGGCTACCAGGCTGGTCCAATTTAGCCATGAAACCTCCCACACTAAAATGACAGGTGTTTCAGTTTCATTGTCCAACCCCTGTAAGTGTGTGTGATAATTAACAGTAATGTCTGTTCGAGAGAGAATGCTCGTATTGTGAATATTTTTAATGGTAGGGTGGACTAAATGCAAGTGGTCCTGTTCATATTGATATTAACTTTTTCGAAATACCTGATTGTGCCACCCCTGTTAGAGTTAATGTCAGAAACACTTTCCACCTGTGCTTCATCTGCACTTAAAAAGACATTCAGGGAAGAATAATGTCCCTCTTTCCCAAAACAGTATTTTTCAATTTTCTTTCGGTTTTTTGAGTAACAGCAACAGGTTTAACCAGAGCCATGTTCCACTATCAACAATTCACCAAATTCATTCTGGACATCCTGAACACACTCCTCTGCTTAGCTCACCCCAGGCAAATCCAATGTGTTTCAGTGGCAGCGGGACCAATCACATGCAACCTTTTGTCAAGATATTTACATAATCCCCATGGTTCCGAACTGCTGCCTCCTTCAGAAGCTGCCAGCTGTGAGGAACATTTATTTAACCTCAGCCAGATTTAATGTGAAGGCTAAGTGACACAGTAACTTTAAAAGTTTAAGCATGTGTACTGTTTAGAGGACAATATAATGAAGGTCAGAGAATCAAAACGTCATTTTTGGATGAAAGCATTTGAAAAGGGCAATGTAGCAAATGTAGAGGTGTAACTTTTTTTCCAGGGAGTCCTAGCACCTGTTTAGTTGGCTAAGATGTAAATTACAGATAGCTATAAAGAGGTGTGTGTAAAATGGATTACACTCTTATGGTCTGTTTCAGCAGCAGAAAAAATGTCTGAAGGATGTATCACCCTTAGTATCATATGGGATTAAAGCTGTTAAAATATTGTTCTCTATCAATTATTGAATGATAAGGTTTTCATTGCCTTGCAGTATTCCCACCCTTTGAACTTACTCAACTTTTGTCACATTAAAACAGCAAACAGGGACAGGCTAGAATTGATGGGAAACTAGATAAAACTAAAAGGAAAATTCCTAAAGAATGGCTGTTATTATCTGTAAAGACTTGAGACTGGGGTATAGGTTCAGCTTTTAACAAGATAACAACCAAAACATACAACCAGAACTACAATGCAATGATTTAGATCAACTTGACTGGGTCATTTTAACATATATACATATGTGTTCGAATGGCCCAGTCAAAGTCCTACAAACCTAAGACTTGAAAACCTAAGTACAAATATACTCCTTATTGAAAATAACTGAGCTTTAATTATATTGTGAGGAAGCACGGTAAAGATATAAGTCTCTAAATGTGCAAAGCAGGTCGAGAGATACCTCAAGACAGGAAGATGTAATTGCAGTGAAAGGTGGTTCGATAGTATTACCTCAAGTGGGGGCAATGAGAAAATGCATGCCACAATTTTTAGATTTTCATTTGCATTTTTTGGGTAGAAAATTTCTCAAACTTAAAAGTTCTTAGGATTTCTGATCTATGTCATTGTATTACTATATTTGCTGGACATAGTACTTGTTTGCTCCTTTTCTTTTAATTCCGATTATGTATAGCACATTGAGCCAGATCAAAGTGCTGGCCTGTATTGATTTACCCCATCCCTCAGTGCCAAGTCAGACCATAAACAGCTTCTCTTTCCCCTCACACCCCATGGAAGTCCCTTCTGACCTCACATTTTTCTTTTGAACACACACCTAACACAAACAAATAATGACAGTTGCTTATTTGCTCAACCACACAAAAGTATGCACAAATAACCTCCAAACATTACATATGCATTCAAACCCCTCAAAATCCTCACCTTTGCACCTTCTTGGTAGGGTCAGAGCACACATCCAGTCATTCACAGCTCTGCTAATGAATCAATCAGCTGGCTCCGTTCTTTTTATTTCTGCCAGATCCAATCGATCAGGCTCTTTCTCCCTGTCTTGCCAGAGCAGCAGGGAAGCTCGAAGACTGAGAGAAGAGGAAGGGGTTTTAAAACATCTAGGCAGTTAAACGACCCCCTCAATTTCTGTCTGCCTTGTGGAAATGTGGAATTTTGTAGTTGTATAGTATAGCAGTGTGTATGCAAGAGTTGAAACTGAAAGAGAAGGATCGGATTAAAAAAGATTAAACAGGCAAGACATCTCCTAAAGTTTTCCTGACCTTCCTATTACCTTTAGCTAAAGTCACATGTTTCATAGCTCTGTAGATTGCAGCAACATCTGAACACAATAGCTGATGCAAAATTTTAGCGATGTCTCGTATTTACTGTGATGCCTATAGTGGTCCACCCTTCCACTGAGTGTGAGCTTCTGACTTTGCCAGCTGAGCGATGTGTGTGGTGGGTCCGGCTCTCCACATGCTCCAGGTCCACACATAAAGTCAAAGTCAAAAAGGTTATCATTTTTTAAGCCTCCTGTTAGTGGATGTGTGCATATGTGTGAGTTCATGCAGAGCTAGAAAAATGGAGAGACAAGGCATTAGGGGGTTTAAAGGGTTCTTTCCAAAACCAATGTTCTGTTAATTGGGTCTCGTTCATTTTAAAAGGTGTTGCCAAAGCAACTAAGGAGCCCATAGGTTTTGGAGGGCAAAGTCATCTGAGGGGCAGCAAAAGAACAAAGTGATAAATAATTTTGAAGGCTGAGATTGTGAGATCTGTTTTAGAATAGAAACTGCACTGCAGCATATTACCAACACAGGGGTCCAACTCTTTGCTTTCAGATAATGAAGCTTCCTCCCACACAATTGGACCTGAAATGCACAATCCACTGTTTTCTATCAGTGCCTTATACTAACTCCCACCCACAGTATTTATCTTGCACAACCTTACTGCTCAGAAATCATAGAAGCAGGCTTTGATTCAATATAGATGGAACCAGTCTGACTTTTTGAGCCATTCCTCCATTTTCTATGCCCTTTTAATCATTGCAGATGGCACTGGGCTAGGCCTTATTACTAGACGTTGAGGGGCGAAAGATGGCATACACCTTAAACAGGTTTTCAGTACATCACAGTTTTAGACTGTGACCGAGAACGAGGGATAGGCAGGTGCGGCAGAAATTATACGTTGAACAAGTGAAAAGAGCAAGATAGCAACATATCCTTATACCAGATAGTTTAATGGCACCTTAGATTTAGTTATATATCTGTGAAATCTTGAGCATTGTTGGACATAAGAATGGCATTGGTTATTTGAAATGTTACTTTTATTGTGTGTCAAAGTTTACTTTTTACTCAAATTGTAATAGATATTCTTAAACTTTAAAGAGACCTCCCAAGCATTTTCTTCGGTGTGAAACATTTCTTGTCTGTCAGATTTGATTGATCCATATGATTCTTATCTTTGTCTATGTTAGACTCCCAACTCTGACAGTAAGCAGCTGGAAGACAGGTGCTATTTTTGTTGTCTAAGACTTAATTAGATCTTAAGTGTCAGTATACCTATGCCTGTTAAATGTCTGGAGAGGAAATCTAGCAGCTCAAAGCTATAGAATACATATAGAATTTCCACACATTCTACTGACTGCAATTGTATCCTTTATCTCACTAAAGCCAAATGGCGCTCAGGATACAGGAAAGGAAAACAAAAGAAAACAAGGTTCAAAGACCAACACTTACATGACAGGTTTGGTGTGCGCTTTTATTCCAACTTGTCATTGTCGCTCCGGGCTTTAATAAAAAAAAATGCATTCCCCACCTGTCAGCTTGGACAATGTGAAAGATTAGCAGTGAAGAAATGGTTGCAAAAGAAACGTCAAGCGGACTTGTCTCAGTTGCCTGTAACTTAAGATGTTGCTTTAGGTGGCATAGGGTATATAAGTGTGAGTTGCAAGGGGATGTCTTGGTCTTAAATAGTGAGACAAATGACTAAGAGTGTGAAAACAATCGACAAACACATGGAAGTGCAAGCGAGAACACACACAGGGGTCAGATAACCCCTGGCCAGAAGGGAATGCTTGAGCTAACATAGGAAGGTGTGGTGTGTGTGTGAGTGTGTGTTGTGTGTGTGGTGCAGTTGGTGGGGGGTTTGTGTTGTGCAGTGTTTATGGCATCAATGTTAGAAACAGGTATGGAAAAGCATGGCCTCCTTTGACACTTCTGGCCTTTGTAAATACTCAGGGGTTCAGAAACTAAAAGGGTGGTGATGATTAGAAATTCAATTTAGCATGCTATCAATCAATTCCACAAAGACAGACAGGATTGCTGTCTATTGCCCATCCTTAAACCAGATTGGGCTGGTGTCTCATGGGATTCACACCCTTTTTTCATGCTTTGTTAATTAAGCGACCAAGCTGCCCCTGCACTTACTTATTTATGAATCTTGGCTTCGACCTGTACTGGAAACCATTCCCCTCGCCAATTAGTCTCTCACTAATGGCTCTGCTTCCAGACAATTTTTAGACCTTATTTTGTCAATGCTCACCACCAAAGTGTAACACCCAATTTGACCTTGACATTACACAACTTGCTGTATGGTGTTGTGTTTCTGTGGTACTGGATAAAGTGCCCCCACATGGGATAATGAGGCCACACTTAAAAAAATCAATTTCTATTGCCATCTGTCTGAGTAATTTTTCACCTGGTAATTAAGCTAAAACCAGAGCAGTCTTGATGTGTTGAGTCAGGACAGCCATTGAATAGAGAAGTTATTAAAAAAGAATGCAACTTAAGTTTTGTGAAAGGGGCTTTCTAACATTGGCGCCATTTATTTACTTTGTTCATACATTTGTCTTAAACAAAGCTTTAGAGTAGCATAATGCTGTATTTATTACCAGCCCCATAAGTACATACCTTAAAGTATTTTTTTTTATTTCTTTCTTTCTCATGTCGTTATAGTTGTGGGTCACTATCCTTATTCACCGTGCCCTTGTGTGATGTGGTTTTGGAATCCCATAAGCAGTGGTCCAGAGTCAGATATACAGACTAAAATCTCCAGGCATTTAATTGTATTCCTGGCTGGTTCAAACGACTAATTGGGTCAAAGCTGATCCACACCCTGCGGAATGGGCTTTACTTACTCTGCCTTTCTGGCTTGGACCAGTGGTTTCGCAAGTCTACATACATATCATGAAGTTAAAGCCGAATAATATTTTTGGTGCGCCTTGTTTGCAAAGTTTCCACTTACAAAGGAAAATAAACTTTTACCTCATTTGGGTTTATTCCCTTTCAGGTTTGGTCACCACAGCCCACAAAAGAGTATATGCTAATGGGTGAGTTTAGACATAAATACAAGGGTTATGGTTTTACTTATTTGGTCACAAATGTGTTAGTCGCTATGTTACCAATAAGTAACACAACAAAGCAACTGTTTAGGTAGGTGGATTTTTTTATTTTTCTCTAGTTTGGAAATTTTTGCAAGAATTAGAAAAAAAAACTTCTGCATGTTTGCCTGCCATGTAAAATATACTTATATGCCTTCTCATAAAGATTTTCATCAACTCACCCACTTTATACAAAACACCTTGGGGGATACACATACTTGTGATGTTTGGTGTCACAACAGTGGACTATTGCTCTAATATTTCTGTGGACATCTCTCATTTGAGTATCTCAATATGCCAAATGATCCATGTGTGACAGACGTTCATGGTTTAGATATGGCGAAACCTCTGCATGCAGAAATTTGCCTTTTCTGTCAGTACATTAATCAATGCATGCCTGGCGGCCCTGTGGTTAGTGCTACTGTGTGTGAATGTGAAGGTTGGGGTGGTAGAGTGGGATAATTGGTGACACCCCGCTACCTCTAAACTGCCAACTTTAGTCACACATCAATGAAGAGTGAATAATACATTGGTTATGGTAGTCTCTATCTCTACTTCATATCCCAAAGGAAATAGAAGAATGAAAAGGTAGAAAAATTCTAAAATGAAAAAAAAGACTGTCTGCACTATAAATGATCCATTATTATTAAGTTTTGCCCTTCTCATTTTAAATTATGTTCATTTCCTTCCTTGTTTGGATGAACACCCAGAGTCTTTCATTGAGATCTAGACACATCAAGTTGCATTTAGATAAAAGAGGAGGAAAATAATAATATTTATGGGATTGGGCATGCTGGACTTCCTTGTATGAGGATTGTTGACTATGAAAAGTGACATTAAGTTTCTGTTACTTTTTTTTTTTCATATGTAAGAGAAAAATAGTCCTCTGATATGCACTGTGTGTGAATTCTCTGCATTTTGGGAATTAGTTCCCTGCCACTTGTTCATGTGCAAGTGTGTATCTGCTATGTGTATCCATATTAGTCTTTGTCAGAGACTAACTGCAGCTTGATTTATACCTTCTCTCTCCTGTGTTGCTGTCTGGGGCTCTCTCTGTGTCATGCCAATGCACAGAGGTCTTTATGTAATTGCAGTGGGCCTCTGAAAGCCCCCTGCCATATGGACCCCAGCAGCCTTGGATCTCTGTCTGTCCATCCGTCAATTACTTTTAATTGCCCAGAGTAAGGACTCTGTGCTGTGGCTATCTATTGAGGGGTTTATCCATAGGTTAAATACATTAATATTTAATAAGGCTTGGGACCGCCACCAATCCCTGACTATGAGATTGACCAGATAATGCTGACCTGGGCTTAAAAACAGGTAGTGTAGGATGGTCAGGGCTATAGCCTGGCTTTCATTTCCTAATTTCTGTCAATGTGTGCTACTAGTGATTTACATTTCTTTTTCAATAACAGGTTGATTAAATATGTTATAATTTATTTTCATGTAATGCAAAAATGGATTGCATAAAAATATCAGAAAATTGTCAGAATTTCCAGGCAACCAAAAAGTCCTTTATTGCTTATAACACTGATCCCTTTAAGAAGGTCCTGGGTTCAAATTCCAGACTTGGGTCTTTCTGCATGCAGTTTGTGTGTTCTCTCTGTGTATGCATGGGTTCTCTCCGGGTAGTCCGGCTTCCTCCCACAGTTCAAAAACATTATTGTTAGGTTAATTGGTCACTCTAAAATGCCCGAAGGATTGTGTGCACATGGTTGTTTGTCCTGTGTGTCTCTGTGATGGACTGGCAACCTGTCCAGGGTTTACCCTACCTCTCGCCCAATAAAGGATTCAGTCAGAGGCAGCTTTGGGAATGTGCAAAGCATCTCTTGCTTTGACTGCAGCTGAGAGAGCCCACTCCACAAGGACTGGGCTACGTCTGAGAGCATTTGCATTGGGGTCCCTGACAGCGCACCCTGTGTTTTGAGAGGAGTAAGAACGACACATGCTTTCATGTCAAAGTCTCCAAAAGTGAAACAAGTTCTTACATTTTTGTCAGTTGCTTTTAATGAAAATGAGTTACTAGAAAGGGTGTGAATATATTTTTAATTATAGCATTTTTAATTATAGCAATACATTTTCTAACTTGACAAAACTGGCTTTGCTTAGGATCTTCCACTTTTGAATTTTTATGTTGTTAATGTTTTAATTATCCCTGCCTGCTGTTGTGCCATAGCTGTTAGTGTTTTTAACTCTAATGCCACAAACCGTGTAGATGCAGCTTTTTCAGAAATTCTGGTATAAAGTTTTAAAAAAATATCTGTAGTTGGGGCCACACACTTTTTTAAAAAGATATATTTAGCATGGGTGTGTCTGAAGTTTTGGACATAATCAAAACATCAAAAGGACTTAAAGCAAATCGCTTTAACTTTTTTAAAATAATTGAATTCTATGAGATATGCAAGTGAATTTTGTCTTTTATTCTTTATGGCTTCATGAGATACATTTTCTCTTTATGATTAATCAGATGACAGCACTAGATATATTACATAAAAAAAAATATTCTGGACCTAAGTGTTGCTTTTCTGAATACATATTCTGTTGTTCAAATATAACATTGGATGTAGATAATTGTGTCCACAATCAGCAGCAACTATGTACTTGCAATCTGTTGCTTTACATAGGAGCATCCACTACATCCTTTTTATTGTAAATCTTATTTCACAAAAATGCTATTCCTACACTTATAGGAAGCTGTTGCAGGAAAAAATATAAGTGTATGTTAAATGTTAAATTTTATTGATGCTCCATAAAACTCTTTCACACTATCCTTGTCTACATGCTAGTCCTTCACAGGAGATTTTAGCTGCTAAAGAGGCAAAGTTCATTTGCACAGAGGACATCTAACAAGTCTTTACAGCAGCCAAGTGTGAGATTAATTAACTTAACAGTAATTAAGGATAGACGCCTAACAAGGAGAGGAGGCGAGGCAGAGATAGCGTGATACACAGCATCCACTCAAAACGGATCAACATGATTAATATCATCAAGCCATTAGCAGAACGGTTTGGAAAAGGAGCTCAAACTAATTATTGTCTCTCTCCTTCACCTTTAACCGTTTTAACTTAAATTAATTTTGCCAAATAATAAATAAACACTTTTTTTACACCACTATCAAATGTGGAAAGCAGGGCACCAAAAAAAAAAGCCCAAAACAATATACTTTGTTTAAAACTCAGCATACAGCTGTTTATCATCATAGACTATAAACTGTTGCTCATATAAAAAAGAAAGAGAGAGATGTTGTGCTACCAACATGTGCAAAAAGAAGCTCCAGTTTTGAAGTTTTGCAGGGCAGAAACATTAATTACTTCAGTTAAAAGTTAAATGGCGGTTAGTTATTTAAATCCAATAAACCCACATTAAGGAAGAAGGAAAGGATCAAGATAAATGGGAGCGGTAGCCATATGTGTAATGTGTCAGTTATAAAAGTAGGAACAAAGAGACACAGATGAAAATCGTAGGAAGGATTCTGGAAAGAGAAAGGATTGAACCATGTTTATAATCCATACAGTTCACCTTTGTGGCTGTTTTGTATGAAAAAGAATCAAATGTCTAAGTGCGTCTTGTTAATTAATACTTTTCCTGCTGCAGTGCATGGCTGTGTGCTCCTTTTTTATGATCAGGTCCTTTAAATCAACTTAAAAACAAATAGAAAAAAACAAAAAAGGGGACACTCTTACATTGTTACACTAAGGGTGTGTGCATTTATAAACACTGACCTGGCTGGTTGGATTCTTTACTTTAAGTGCCCCAGTCTCCCTTTTGTTTTTTTTGTCTGAAAGGCTAATGGCACGGAAAGCAGGTAAAGTCTGACATTACCTTTGCCTATTTAAAAAGCTGATGTAAGAGGCACCAGCCAGTCGGGGTTTACACGTCATCTGCTCTGCGTATACCTTCTTCAGAAAAAGGACAAAAGAGTGGTGTTGTGACAATATTTATGCTATCACAGGGTGGAGTATAATTACTCATCCACTAAAATTTCCCACCTGAGATCTGTTTTTCCTTCACAGGTGAAAGAGGGCTTACCTGCAAATAAAAAAAAAAGAAAAAAAAAAAAACTGGTGATAATAATTGTCTTGATAAGTATCCTGCAGCATCTTGATAAGTCATTAGTGCTTGTTTATAAAGTCTGTACAAGTTTCCAAGGAGAAGAAAATTAAACAAGGAAATCTCAAAGACTTTTGGTTTCTACCACAACAGTATATTTTGCAAACTATTTTGAAGTAATTGGATGCCACTGGCATGTGGAAAATGTGGACCGCATTGGGGCTTTTGCCCCTCTCTGTAGTTGCAGGGGCAGCTGTTCCGGGTGGAACAGGAAGTAGCCATCTTATATTAGATTTAACTCAGGCATTACACGTTGCGCTGGAAGTGCATTGTAAGGTGACCCAATATGTTGGTTGATGGCTGTGTTAGCAAAGAATGTATTAAGCGAAACAATGGTCCAGTGATGCAGAGGCAGAAATACGCCATGAGAGAGTCAGAAAAATTTAAAAGACTTGTTTTGGTAAGAGACTCTGTGTCTGTGGAAAGAGAGTGGAGAGGCTTTGTGCTAAGCCCCTTTTCTTGTGGTGCTCAGCCATTCAAAAACTCACAGCTTTTATTCAATGGATTTTTCTAGCTCTTTCTAGGCTACACCCATTGTGAACAAGTCGGATTTGTGTGTGGGCGTGTGTGTGTGCCTGCACGCGTACATGTGTATGTGCCTTAATAACATGTCTAATGTTTTATTTGTATCTATTGCTTTAGGGCATAATGTGTATGCTTTTGCATCATGTAAGTATTGTATATAGTATTAGTTTTTGCGACCCTTTGTTTGAGTTTTGTTTGTTAAGTCAGCCATTGCTGACACACTAAATATTCTAAAACCTGCTATTACAGCGATTGTAGTAGCTACTCATGCACAACTCAACTGCAAAGGCTGCACAGCAGAGCTTCTCAAACAAAAACTGCATATTACTTTGTAGTTTTGTGTATGTTTATGTTTCCATTTGCTTTTGAAACACACTAATCAGCAGCTTCCAACCATATGAGCAAATACTCATTCACACAGGTGAGTGTGCGTGTACACATGCAAACACTGCTTTCAGCACCAATGAAACGTTTCCACTACAATTCATACGGAGGTCCCCTTGGACAAGTTGCTGCTATCAGCCTCATGTACGTGTTTGGCCCGGGAGTCTGTGCTTCCGTCTTCCAGACAGTCTTTTACCAAAGCAATTGAGCTGTTATAAATGGATGCAGTGGAGCAAGGGAACACTAGAGAGAATGGAAAATGAGAAAAAGGAGGAAAGGAGAGAATAACCAGGAAGAACTGAGGAAAGGACAGTGGTGATGCAGACAATGGCTCCCTGGTCTGCCGTAAAGCAATGAGCAGAAACAGTTCCCAACAGGCTGCATGTTGAATGTGCACACCACAGGCAAACACACAAACATACCGAGGGCACTGTAGACGTCTCTGAAGGCCTTTGCATGTCAGCATGCCAGAAACACAGTGGCAAGGAAAGGAGAGCAGGAACTGTGGGAATACAAGAAAGTGTGTATAGACTCCATCCTCCTTCCTTTTCTTTCCTCTGTGTTCTCTCCTCCCTCTTCCTCCCTCCTTTGTTACCTCACCCATTTGCGTTTCGTTCCACCACTCTTTTATGGTTTTTGTTCCACCTTTGTCCTCCCTTTGGGTATGCCACCTTTTACTCGTTCTACTTGCCTCTTCTGTTGACTCCTATTGCTTTTTCTTTTTGCCTCTCTTCTATTGCTTCTGATAAATCTGTAGCAGGCCTATCCAAAACTGGGAATAATTACCTTATTGTTTTTATCTCTTCACATGCCACTCCCTACACATCTTGAAAAAAGTAATGATTATTAAGTTCTCAGAATGAGAAAGCCTGTGCTGGAAGTTTTGGGAGTGTAATGAAATTTTGTGTCTCCATCTACGTAATTTTTAAATTACATAATATTTGTTTGTCTCTCATTGGTTGTTGGTTTTAGCCTGTGACTTTGTCTAGTGAAAAAGTTGAAGCCACCATTTCTGGGTCCAGAAATGAAAGAATGTATTTTAACCATGACACCCTGTCTCTATTTCTGAGACCCTTATTTTGAAGTAAGATTTGAAGTAGTTCCTGAGTTGCCCCATTGTGTTGATAAGAGTCATTACTAATAAGGACAGGTTGTTAAGCTGGTTAATAAAAATGGTTTTACAAAACTTTAAATAAGACTTCACCACTTTTTAAATAACTTGGCAGCCAGGCAATGAGCAATAATAATGCCAAAGTTGGCATTGGCCTTACAGCTTCCCATCTTGGCTAAACTAAAGGGCTATATTAGATGTTTGTGAGACTTCAGTCAATTAGATCATCTTATGATTTGATCAGTGCATTTAGAATTATTTTAAACAGTAGGAGATTCATAAAAACTTTATCTTTTTGTGAAAACTGAAAATAGTCAGTCAGTCATTTTCTACTGCTTATTCCATAGTGGGTCACGGGGGAGCTGGTGCCTATCTCCAGCAGTCTAAGGGCGAGAGGCGGGGTACACCCTGGACAGGTCGCCAGTCCATCACAGGGCAACACACAAACAACCACGCACACATTCATACACTTAATCGCAATTTAGAGTGACCAATTAACCTAACAGGCATGTCTTTGGACTGTGGGAGGAAGCTGGAGTACCCGGTGAGAACCCACACATGCACAGGGAGAACATGCAAACTCCATGCTGAAAGACCCCCGGCCAGGAACCGAACCCAGGACCTTCTTGCTGCAAGGCAACAGTGCTACCAACTGCACCACCGTGCAGCCCTAAAACTGAAAATAGAGCTTATTTATTTGTTCTTTGGCATGAGCACCACCATAAAAGAGGAAAGGAAAAGTATATCTGTTTAAAAAATATCTGTTGTAGTGGGGCTGGAGGGGTTTAGTTTTTGCAAAAATGTTGCTTAAAATCTCATCACATGAGCTGAATCCATCATTACATGCTCATGAAACAAAAACATGGTGTGTTTGTTTTCACAAGTCATTCTTTCTTCATATCCTTTTTGTATGAGGCCCAGTATCACTTGCAGGCAGCAAGCACACATCGCTTTATTTTTTAGTCTTGGTCTCCTTTTAGGAGTAGCAATGAGCAGACACAACCAAGATAACAAAATGTTTTCATTCATAGACTAAGGCACTAGGGTGAGTGGGAAGATATTAAGCTGAGGTGTCTGGGCAAATTGAGGCCTGACAAAAACCCCGTCGACTGACACGATATTCTAAATTTGACTTGGAAGGTGTTAGCAAGAATCCGTGACACTCACCTGTCAAAGTTTTAGCTGCACCATTAATACCTAAACAACCCGTGCAATGTAGAGGTCCTAGGTAAATTTCTGTGGTAGGCAATGTGCAAGCAATTTTTTGGTCTATGCATGCCATGCACCAACTCCAATTAATTTAAATTTCATAGGATTTAAAAAAAGAATAATAATAATAATTAAAGCAAGACCGCTGTGTATGTAAAAGGCTTATTTCAATACTTATTAAGTAATACTATATCTTTCTCTCTTTTTTGCCTTTGAGGGACTTAGTTTTTATCAGCCTCTGTACTGCCTTGCATGATTCTTATCAGATTGGGAGCTCTGGAGTATAATTTGTTCATTAACGTCTTCCACAGAGGAGCCACCAAAGCAGGCTTCATATCAAAGAATATCAACACTGTTTTATCTGAGTAAACGGCATTGTAGCCCCTTAATGTTTCTCTCTTTCATTGATGAACATATAATGAGGCACAGATGAACACCAGTAAGAAGCCATAAATAAATAGACATTAATTCAGGAGAAATGTTGTTTGGAAATCGATTAAACTATTTCCAGATCTGGATGACTATGGAAAAACAAAGTATTAAACAATATGTCTGTATTCCATCCATCCATCCATCCATCTGCCTTGCTGTAAGATTTTATATTTATACTTGAATGTGTGGAAAACTAAGGGACAAGGGACAGGGATAAATTTGACATAAAAATTTGTAAAATACTGTTAAATGCCAGTTCTAAAGTTTATCAAATGCATTCTAGTTTGCAAAAGAAAAGGCCAAAATTAAAATTTTCTTATATATTTTTTCTAAATTAGACTAATGTATAGAGCGCTGCACTTTTTGTTTCTCTTTCTGTTTACTGTCCTAAAGCACCCCTGAGTAATGCTAGTTTCACTTCTAAAAACAAAGGAATGCTTTGATGAAACTCGTACTCATTGTCTTCCGCTTATCCGGGACTGGGTCGTGGGGGCAGTAGACTCAGCAGACTCAGCAGAGACACCCAGACGTCCCTCTCGACACATCTCCCCCAGCTCCTCTGGGGGGGAGCCCAAGGCGTTCCCAGGCCAGCCGAGAGACATAGTCCCTCCAGCGTGTCCTGGGCTGTCCCCTGGGCCTCCTCTCGGTGGGACGTGACTGGAACACCTCCTGTGGAAGGCGTCCAGGAGGCATCCGGTATAGATGCCCGAGCCACCTCAACTGGCTCCTCTCGATGTGGAGGAGCAGCGGCTCTACTCCAAGCCCCTCCTGGCTGGCCGAGCTCCTCACCCTATCTCTAAGGGAGTGCCCGGCCACCCTACGGAGGAAGCTCATTTCAGCCGCTTGTATCCAGGATCTCATTCTTTCGGTCATGACCCAAAGTTCATGGCCATAGGTGAGGGTAGGAACGTAGACCGACCGGTAAATCGAGAGCTTCGCTTTTCAGCTCAGCTCTCTCTTCACCACAACGGACCGGCACAGCACCCCCATTACTGCGGCAGCCGCACCAATCCGTCTGTCGATCTCCCGCTCCATTCTTCCCTCACTCGTGAACANCTTCTCTTTTCAGCTCAGCTCTCTCTTCACCACAACGGACCGGCACAGCACCCCCATTACTGCGGCAGCCGCACCAATCCGTCTGTCGATCTCCCGCTCCATTCTTCCCTCATTCGTTAACAAGACCCTGAGATACATGAACTCCTCCACTTGAGGCAGGAACTCCCCTCCAACCTGAAGAGGACAAGCCCCCTATTCTGGTCGAGTACCATGGCCTCTGACTTGGAGGAGCTGATCCTCATGCCAGCCGCTTCACACTCGGCTGCGAACCACCCCAGCACATGCTGTAGGTCATGGCTACAGGGGGCCAGCAGGACCTTGTCATCTGCAAAAAGAAGACACAAAATCCACTGGTCCCCAAACCAGACCCCCTCCAGCCCTTGGCTCCGTCTAGAAATCCTGTCCATAAAAGTTATGAACACGACCGGTGACAAAGGGCAGCCCATCCGGAGTCCAACATGCACCAGGAACAGGTCCGACTTAGTGCCGGCAATGCGGACCAAACTCCTGCTCCACTTGTACAGGGACCGAATGGCCCCTAATAAAGGACCCCCGATTCCATACTCCTGGAGCACCCCCCAGAGGGCATCACGAGGGACACAGTCAAATGCTTTCTCCAGGTCCACAAAACACATGTGGACCGGTTGGGCAAACTCATGAACCCTCGAGTACCCTGTAGAGGGTATAGAGCTGGTCCAGTGTTCCACGGCCGGGACGAAAACCACACTGCTCCTCCTGAAGCCGAGGTTCGACTATCGGCCGGACTCTCCTTTCCAATACCCTGGCGTAGGCCTTAGGGAGGCTGAGGAGTGTGATCCCCCTGTAGTTGGAACACACCCTCCAGTCACCCTTCTTATGAAGGGGGACCACCACCCCAATCTTCCAGTCCAGAGGCACTGTCCCTGACCGCCATGCAATGTTGAAGAAGCGTGTCAACCACGACAGCCCCACAACATCCAGAGATTTGAGGTACTCAGGGCGGATCTCATCCACCCCCGAAGCCCTGCCACCACGGAGCTTTTTAACCACCTCGGTGACTTCAGCCTGGGTGATGAAAGAGTCCAACCCAGAGTCCCCAGCCTCTGTTTCCACCAGGGAATGCGTGATCGCAGGATTGAGGAGATCCTTGAAGTACTCCTTCCACCGCCTGATAATGTCCCCAGTTGAGGTCAGTAGCCTCCCACTGCCACTGTAATCAGTGTTGGCGAAGCACTGCTTTCCCCTCCTGAGGCGGCGGATGGTTTGCCAGAATTGCATCGAGGCAAACTGGTAGTCCTTCTCCATGGCCTCACGGAAGGTCTGATGATACGACAACAGAGTCGATCATTGACATCCTGCCTAGGGTGTCCTGGTGCCAAGTGCACTGATGGACACCCTTATGTTTGAACATGGTGTTCATTATGGACAATCCGTGACTAGCACAGAAGTCCAATANGGGTGTCCTGGTGCCAAGTGCACTGATGGACACCCTTATGTTTGAACATGGTGTTCATTATGGACAATCCGTGACTAGCACAGAAGTCCAGTAACAAAACACCACTCGGATTCAGATCGGGGAGGCCTCCCGATCACGCCTCTCCAGGTGTCACTGTCGTTTCCCATGTGGGCGTTCAAGTACCCCAGCAGAACAATGGAGTCCCCAGGAGGGCAATATCCAGCACCCCTGACAGGGACGCCAAGAAGGCCGGGTACTCCGCACTACCGCTCGGCCCGTAGGCCGAAACAACAGTCAGGGACCTGTCCCCAACCTGAAGGCGCAGGGATGCGACCCTCTCATCCACTGGGGTAAACCCCAGCACGCTGAGCTGGGGGGCAACAAGCAAACACACCCCAGCCCGCCGCCTATCCCCGTGGGTCACTCCAGAGTAGAAGAGAGTCCAGCCCCTCTCAAGGAGATGGGTTCCAGAGCCCACGCTGTGCGTGGAGGCGAGCCCGACTATTTCTAGTCGATATCTCTCAACCTCCCGCACAAGCTCAGGCTCCTTCCCCCCCAGCGAGGTAACATTCCACGTCCCTAGAGCCAGCCTAAGCATCGGGATCGGGCCAAAGAGGTCTCCACCTTCCTCTGCCGCCCAATCCTCTTTGCACCGGTCCCTCAGGGTTCCCCCTGCAGGTGGTGGGCCCACTAGGGGATGGCCTCGCATCTCTCGTTCGGGCTTGGCCCTGCAGGGTCCCGCGAGGAGCAACCCAGCCACCTGGTGCTCTCTGACGAGTCCCGACACCAGGCCTGGCTCCAGGGTGAGACCCAGGCTCCACCGTACCGGACGACTTCACGTGCCTCAATTTAATCGTCGTCATGAGGGGTTTTTGAACCGCTCTTTGTCTGACCCGTCACCTAGAGCCTTTTTGCCATGGGAGACCCTACCAGGGGCCATTAAGCCCCACACAACATAGTCTCTAGGATCATTCGAGCACTCAAAACCCTCCACCACGTTAAGGTGGCGGTTAAAGGAGGGGTGATGCCAGCTAATCAGCACAAAATGACTCCCTTCACCAAAGAGGACTTCGACAAACTTTTACAGAAATTGGCTGTTTTGGAGATGAAAATCCATCGACTAGAAGTGAATGTGGAGGTGAATATGGGGTACAGTGATGATTCAACTCTGCCTGTGATCCAAAACAGTGACAGCCAGCTCAACAACTCAGCCGGCCATCAGAATACTGAGAATAACCCTACCGGCAGACCCTCCTGGCATGTTTTAGGTGCATGCCCAAAAAAATCAAGGTGGATGACT
>JAHUTJ010026322.1:0-16899 GCA_036250325.1 Characodon lateralis | reverse complement strand
AATGGTCCGAAAGTCCCAGAGCAGCCCTGGTAACAGCATGATATGAGTCCTTTAAAGCTGTGTAACAATGGTCCAGTGTGTTTTTGTCTCTGGTGGGACACTTAATATGCTGTCTGTATTTGGGGAGCTCATTAGAGAAGTTAGCGTTGTTAAAATCTCCCAGTGTTATGATGAAGGAGTCCATGTATTTTTCTCCACGTCTGTAATCAGCTCAGCAAGATGTTTTTTCCACGGCAGAAGTGCAGCCATGCGGTGGAAAATATGTGCCAATTATTATAAACGAGGAAAACTCTCTCGGTGAATAAAACGGTTTACAGATTATGGTAAAAGAAAATTAAGGTACAAGCATTGCTTTACGTTCTCTCTGACGTCTACAGAAGCAAACAGTGTTCCAGAGAGTTCCCAGCAGAGACCCTGTCTCTACAACACCGAGTAGAGCAGTTTTCCCGGTCTGAAGGAAGGACAACGGTAACCGCATCACCGTGGTTACAGCAGTAACATGCAGTTTGGCCGGCCGACAGAACGAGCCGCCCCACCTCACAGCTATGGAGTAGCTATGGGGACCCTCAGTGACGTGAGCAGGAGCTGAGGCGTCAGCGGGACCCTCAGTGGCGTGCGCAGGAGCTGAGGTGTCGCCGAGACCCTCAGTGGCGTGAGCAGAGGCTGAGGCATCAGCCGGACCCTCAGTGGCGTGAGCAGAGGCGGGCTGGGGCCCCCGATGACTTGAGCTGGGGCGTCCCTCTTACGACGTCCTCTGCGCCGTGTGTAGGGGGTTGAGGCTGACTTAGGGTCAGGCATCATCCCAGGCTGTGGTGTGTCTGGCCTGGAGTCAGGCTGTGGACTTGACGTGGGCTGCTCTGCAGCAGTGCTCTGGAGACCTGACATGGGCCGCTCTGCAGCAGCGCTCTGGAGACCTGACGCGGGCCGCTCTGCAGCAGCGCTCTGGAGACCTGATGTGGGCCGCTCTGCAGCAGCAGCAGCTCCCTGGAGTCCTGGCGTGGAAGGAGGTGGACGGCAGTAAAACTGCCTTACTGCAGTCTCATAGTCCCTCTCCATCTGCCTGATCCTCTCCATCAGCTCCGGAGAGGAATACATACGAGACTGGTCCTCCTAAAGCTCTAGATCTGTCGAGCAAAAAACCTTAACCGCTGCTCCAGCTCGTCAGGTGTTGCCTCAGAACACCGAGCTGGAGCGAGTGAAGACGGCATGGGCGGAGCTGCAGCGAGCCTGGGAGACAGTGCTGTGGCAGGTGAAGATGCGGGCTTACTTGCTGCAGCAAGCCTGGGAGACAGTGCTGTGGCAGGTGAAGATGCGGGCTTACTTCCTGCAGACCTCACGTCCACTGACAGGGAAACCACCTCCTCGCCAGCCGACCGGCTGGGAACCCCTGAATGTTGGCGTTTCTTGTGGCGGGAGGAGGACGTGGGCCTCACTGCCGAATGAAGGGGACGAGAAGAACGGCGACGAAGGGGACCTGTCCCCGGACATGGAATCGCCAACCTGGATCCATAAAAAGCCGACTGTGGCAGAGACAGCCCTGCAGACCGGCGCAACATCTTCTCCGCCTCCCGAGAGAGGAAGGTAAAGATGTCCATAGAGTTTGCCTGATGCTCATCTGCGAGGTACATGTTTGGCGGAAACATTCTGTTATGGTTTGCGAGATATAGGACCCCAGAATGCAGATGAGCAGGCAGCATGATGGTAAATGAAAAAAATTTAATTAACAAAAATTCACTCTGAAGAGAGGCAGGAACAAAACAATGAATGGGCAGGCAGAACGGGCAAAAACAGACATGACCAGGCTGGCGAGACAGGCGTGGCGTGACTACAGGACAAGAGTATTATCTGAATAATGTATCCGCGATGAACAACTGAACAGGTGTGAATATATGGAGAGTAAACCAGTTGAAGCTACGAGACAGATTAGTTTGGAGCAGGTGAACCGGATAAAGATAATTAACAGACAGAACAGAACGTGGCTGGAGCAAGAACAGAGACTCTTGAATACAAACAAAAACTAAAGCCTGAGCAGAACCAAAAACCAAACTTGACAAAACATGAACAAGACTAAAACATGACCAGAAAAATAATAAACAGAAGCATGATTCAAAAACTGTGAGAGAAATATAAGAAAAACCTAGAAACAAAAAGCCAACCCCAAATCATAACACCTTGCTCACAATGAACAGGCATGTAAGTATTTAAGTAAGTGAAAATCAAATTTTGATGTAAAGTGCATTGAAATCCTGAATCAAAAAAAAGAAATATTATGATTGAATCAACAAGTTGCATCTGTTACACTCAGCTCTCAAGTGCTCATGCTCTCATGTTTGACAGACATAGCACACATTACTAATATATAAAGCATCTTATGAATTAAAGTGTGGTTGATTGACAGGTTCATCCATTTGTATTGATTTTGTATCCCCACACTAATTACTTCATGATGTTTGAGGAAGCTTTAAACATACAAGGATCAACTAACATCCACTTTCAAGCAATACATGTATAACATTATTGTATTCCCTTGCCAGTACATCCTTTTCATTTAATAAAAAAGTTCATCTTGCCCAGTATTTTAAACTTAATCTTAAAACAGATATGTACTGGCAACAGTGGAAACATGGCTTTTATACATGGCGTTGTTTGAGAGTCTAATATGCTGCTTAACAGATTCATTTAGACCTGGGTTTTGTGAAAAAGACTCAAAACTAAATTTGCTTCATAAGGCTTGGAGTTGACATCCATGGACCTTAAAACATTTAACCGTATAATGTGTTACTCTATGAAAATTTGCATTTTTAACCAATGAATGCATATTTTTTTTCAAAATCTGACCAAGTACATGGCTTTATCTTACAAAAAAAAAAACCAAAATATGTAAAAGAGTGGTCAAAAGCACAAAGATCTGAATCTAGATTAAACTGTTGTCCTATTTAACATCTGGAAAATCTGTATTTTGTTCTCTAAAGTACTGAGTATTATTTCTGCAAAATAGTAAGTAATTTTTTCAAACACTTGCTTTAACAAGAAAAGCTTATAAAATCTAAACGAAAACAGTTATGTGCTATATTGAGTAGTTTTATGCCCTCAACTTGCCTCAGAGCCTGTTTTATGAGGCATCATAATATTAATTTGTAAATATTGGGTCATCTTGTTTTTTTTTTTCTGGGCTCAGGCTCCTGTTCACCACATTTTAAAATGATCTTATTATAGCTGCTGATTTCAATACCTGTTTAGGTTTTATATCCACCTCGCAGTAAAAGCAACCAGCTACTGTAAAATGTGATTGAATGTGTCCACAAGTGATACTAACATGTCTGCAGTTTGGAACTGCTTCAAAACAGAAAATGAAAGTGTTCCAGTGACTATTTACAAACTCTATAGTTTCTTTCTTTCTAAAGGTAGCTGTAAGGTAAGGTAAGTTTATTTAGCTGTTTGGGAGCTTCAAGACAAAATACAATACAATATTTACCCAACTAGCTCCAAAATCGATTAAAGTGAAGCAACACACTTTAGAAGAAACTCAAAAGAAAGGTGACACATTTTCAAGAGACAACAATAAAGCGAAAATGATTACAGAATGTGTGACTGATTTTATTGCTCTCTATGACTATCCTATCACTGCTGTGGAGAATATAAGTTTATCTCTGCTGTTTGTTTGCACTGGAGATATAGTAATGTCTTCTTCTTTTACATAGCCAACACATTGCTACTGAACGTGAGGTATCTGATGTGAGAAGTTCATGTAGTTGCCAAATCAAGCTATATAATTTGACTGCATGTTGGATAGATTCCACATTGACAAAAACGGTCCAGGTTGCTTGCCCATCAGTTTGATGAATCTCATACTTTATAGCAGAAACGCAAGCCTTTTGAAGAGATGCTAAAGTAATGCAAAACTAACAAAGAGTATAGCAATCCCATTTTAGGCAATAACACAATATAAAAAAAGGTGATGGATGCAAGATTGATGAATCAGTCAACCATTGCAAATCGAAATTTTGTCCCAACAAATATTGCAAAAATTTATGAGTGTAGCCAAACTAGTTTGATAGTGACAAGCTCAATACACTGACTGAGATGCAATTACATCTAAAACTGTCATTAAAAGACGAAATACTGCCAAAAATATTCAGTCATTTACTACAGGATTTACTATTGGATTTAATAGAATTCACTATAGGATTTAATATGATGTCGGCCCACTCTTTACAGCTGTGACAGCTTCAATTCTTAAAGAAAGGACTTCCACGAGGTTTATTGGAAATTTTGACAATTCCCTCTGAAGCACATTTGTGAGGTCAGATATTGATGTCAGACATATACCATATAAGTCTTTATGGACTTTGCTTTATGCACTATTGCACTGGTTATGTTGGAACAACCCAAGAATTCCTTTCACTGGAACTAAGTTGGCCAGCCCAATTCCTGAAAAACAGCCCCTCATATTACCACCACCCCATGGGTGAGTGAAAACCTTTTGCAATGTATGGTTTTTCAAGTGGGTGATGGTCACTGCTTGCTGACAGCAGAGCCTCCTCCACCCACAGTCCAATGTCATAAGTGTTTCCAATGTATTAAAATTGAAGACCCTACTGATGTGTGGTATTGTACATATCAAAATAACTTCCTCCATCCAATTTAGATTACATGATTTAAGTTTATCAACTTACATGCTTTTTGCAATAGAATCACTGTTGTTATCACAGCCATTCTAAGTATTCATTCGAAACATTAATTTGATATTCAAATAGACCAATTTTCCTATTTTAGTCAACAAAGTTGCTTCTTTGTCAAAAGGTTATGGACATAGGGTTACATGAGCTCCTAAAGGAGTTGCTAAATATCACAACGTGTACTGAAGATTTTTGCTGCACATATGCTTACAATTAAATTTTTTATGTTACAAATTAATAACATATATGCTGGAATACCAAAAGTCTGGGTGAAAAAACAATACATCAACAAGGAAAATAATTTCAAACAAAATCATATTTGAAAATGAATGGCAATGATTTAATTATTTACAAATACGCAGAAGCAATGCTCACACCCACAGAAAAAAAACTGAGTGAATACTTTTCATGTCTACTAAATGCATTGTTTACTTCACTCTTTCTTTGCACAATAGAAATTAATATAGGTTAATAAGTATGGCAAGAACAAGGACTATTTTTTCATTCACAGACAACACTATTCTTCAACAACCATTTCAATCTGAAAAGATTCACAAAGAAAAAGGGATGGCAATTAGAAAAGTTTTAATGTTATGAAATTATATGGTTATTTCTTTGGCGCTCAGACCTGGGAGGAAGACATGAATGCTGAGAATGACATGAGCTAAGATGATCATTTGTAAGGCTTGGATTTAGAGATGTCTTCCCCCCCCCGATCTGACACTGGTGGTGGATTGGTGGCCAGGGAGCGAGGAAGCCAGGAGTAGATGTGAAGGAACATGGTGGAGGTAGGGTGGAGGAGGTTTTGAGCTCAGCTGACAAGCGAGGATGAACACGGCTGAAGGTCCTTTAAAAGCAAGGCATCGGAAGGTGATTGGATGGAGAATCAGACAGACAGGATGCTGATTGGAAGGCAGGGAGATGCACCGAAGAGTGATTAGAAGGTGGAGGCGGTAAAGGTGAGTCTTTCATTCTGAATTTTCATCTAAACTCCATGTCTCACAAAGAACATGGTGTGTTCAAGGTAATGTGCTGTGTTGCTTCTCTACCTTACAAAGCATTTTGCATTTGGGTCAGAAAAGTTTAATTTTGCCCTCATCTGACCAGGACACCCTATTCCTCCTGTTTGCTGTTTCCCTTACATGTCTAGTGGGAAGCTGCAAACAGGATCTCATAGGTTTCTATTAGCAGTGACTTTCTGCCTGCCACTCTTCATAATGGCCAGAAACACAAAGTACATGACCGATAGCTGTTCTTTCAATAGATGCTACCAACTGACCTGTAAATCTCTGCAACTCCTCATGAGTTCCCATCTCTTGGTTGCTTCAATAATTAATGTCTGGCCTGTCAGTTTAGGTCAATGGCATGTCCTGGTAGGTTTGAAGTGATACTCTTTCCAGTTTTAGAAGATGGATTAAACATGGCAGAAAAGTTCATAGTTAAGAATATACGGTCAAGTCAAGTTTACTTATATAGCGCTTTTCAGCAACAAGGCACTCAAGGCGCTGTACATAAGGAAAAACATTACAATGATACAGAAAATCAAATAACAGAGGTAATTAAAAAAATAAAGAGAATAGAATGATGGATAAGAAAATGAAAGGAAAATTGGACTGAAAACTTAACTAATAATGTTTAGATAACACATTCAAAGGCCACTCTAAACAAATAAGTTTTTAATCTTGATTTGAAGCAACTTAGGGTTTCCGCGCTTTTACAGTTTTCTGGGAGTTTATTCCAGATTAGTAGAGCATAAGAACTAAAAGCTGCTTCTCCGTGTTTGGTTCTGGTTCTGGGTATGCAGAGCAGAATTGAGCCTGAAGACCTGAGAAGTCTGGGTGGTTGATACACTGACAAAAGGTCTGCTTTGTATTTTGGTGCTAAGCCATTCAGTGATTTATAGACTAACAGAAGTATTTTAAAGTCTATTCTCTGAGCTACAGGGAGCCAGTGTAAGGACTTTAGAACTGGGGTGATGTGCTTCACTTTCTTAGTTTTAGTGAGGACGCGGGCAGCAGCATTCTGGATCAACTGCAGCTGTCTGATCGACTTTTTAGGCAGACCTGTGAAGACACCGTTGCAGTAATCAATTCTACTAAAGATGAACGCATGAATTAGTTTTTCACGGTCCTGCTGAGACAGTGGTCCTTTAATTCTGGAGATGTTCTTTAGGTGATAGAAGGCCAACCTTGTTATTGTTTTTATGTGCCTCTGAAGGTTCAGGTCTGAGTCAATTCACTACACCCAGATTTCGAACCTGATTGGTGGTTTCTAGCTGTATTAACTGAAGCTGTGTGCTAACTTTTAAATGGTCTTCCTTTTGTCTGTTCCTTTTGTCAGCTGAAGAAAATTTTGGCACATCTATGCATTGAATTCTTCTCTGCACTTACCCAGCGCTTGAATGGGTTCATAGTCACCTGGTGACATCGTAACGTATAGCTGTGTCGTCTGCATAGTTATGATAACTTATGTTGTTTGTTATAATCGGAGTGGGGGGGCATGTAGATATTGAATAGGAGGGGCCGTAAGATGGACCCTTGGGGAACGCCACATGTGATTTTTGTGGTCTCTGATGTAAAGTTACCTACTGACACAAAAAAGTCCCTGTCCTTCAAGTAGGATTTAAACCAATCGAGTGCTGTACCACAAAGGCCAACCCAGTTTTCCAGGCGCTCTAATATGTTGTGACTATGAATCTGAAAATATTATTCAAAATTTAATATTAATATTTTATCAAATAATATTTCGGTCTGTTAAGGGTTGTCCTGTGAATACCAGCCCAGTAAGCTGATGGTATTAGGACAAAATAGAAAAGGGTGAGCCAAGCTGACATTATTGAACAGCAAAACTCTGTACACACATGGAATGAATTCACACAATTTCTTAAAATACAAGAATTTATTAACAGAATAAGTCAACTCAAAGTCAAACATTTCAATCAACAAACTCTTTACTATGCTAAAAAAAAATCCAACTACCAAGCAGAATTAAAGAATAACGAAGACTAATGGGCTATGTACAATATAAACAAGTTGATTAAAGATGATTGAAAACCATGACCAAAAGAGTGATGCAACATTACCATGCAATGTTTATGTTNACCATGACAAAAAGAGTGATGCAACATTACCATGCAATGTTTATGTTTGAGAACCAAGGATTATCTTGAAGAATCTGGAAGTGAAGTTAAGTTAGTCTTGGAACTAACTTAGGCAATGATCAGCATACCTTTAGACAACCCTTCACAATGCAAGATCATAAAATATTATCAGTCAGTCATTTTCTACCGCTTATTCCATAGTGGGTCACGGGGGAGCTGGTGCCTATCTCCAGCAGTCTATGGGCGAAAGGCAGGGTACACCCTGGACAGGTCGCCAGTCCATCGCAAGGCAACACACATACAACACACTCATTCATACACCTAAGGGCAATTTAGATTGACCAATTAACCTAACAGGCATGTCTTTGGACTGGGGCTGCAGGGTGGAGCAGTTGGTAGCACTGTTGCCTTGCAGCGAGAAGGTCCCGGGTTCGATTCCAGGCCGGGGGTCTTTCCGCATGGAGTTTGCATGTTCTCCCCGTGCATGCGTGGGTTCTCACCGGGGACTCTGGCTTCCTCCCACAGTCCAAAGACATAAAATATTATATAAAAAAAAAAAATGTTTTAAGAATGGTCTGCTGAATAAAACCAACCTTCTGGATGACTAATTCTCAACGGTGACTCCTTAGCTGCCTTTGTTTATTAAAATAATATTTAAGGAAATATTATTAAGAAAATGGTAAAATATTTAAGGGAATATTTTGGAAAAGAGCCAAATCTTTCTGGAGAAATGGGGCTTAATGGTGTTTACTTAGTTATCAAATTTAGTAAAATAATGTTAGGGAAATATATTTTACTGGATTGAAAACTACCAACCTTTCTGGGTAAATATTCTTTAGCAGCAAGCACATGTTCTTAGCTGTTAGTAGTGAAAGCTAACAAAAGAAGCTGATAGCTTAGCACCAGAATCAAACACACACCTTTAAAAATACCGTCAATAAAAGGGTTAAAATGCATAAGTACGGACAGCGCGTTATGATCAATCTTCTGTGTTTAATATCACCCCTTTAAATAAAGTTTGTCTTAACTTTAAAAACACACACAGAACACAAAACTGAGCAGGTGTGCTGCAGATAGACTGCTAGCAATAAGATAGCTGAGTTTCACACAAACAAAACCAAACTTCATAAAATGAAAAACGTTCAGATCATAAATCTTTCTCTATTACTCAGCCCAAACCCTAATTTCGTATGAGCCATGCTGAGGAGTTGTCCAGGCGACGACGAAGTTTGAAGAAACATCCAGTTTAAACGAAGGTTAGCTTGGGATTGGGAAATTTTGTCAAAATCAGTTCTAGTTGGAGACAGCTTTGGTACTGGAGTTGATGTGGATGTGCTGACTGCCCCTTTGATCTTTTGGATTTTTTCAGTAAAGTAGTTAGCAAATTCATTGCAGGCCCTGGTAGAGTGGAGTTCAGATGCTACAGTTACAGGAGGGTTTGTTAACCTGTCGACCGTGGCAAATAATGCA
This sequence comes from Characodon lateralis, assembly GCA_036250325.1. NCBI lineage: Eukaryota > Metazoa > Chordata > Actinopteri > Cyprinodontiformes > Goodeidae > Characodon > Characodon lateralis. The sequence goes on along the minus strand of JAHUTJ010026322.1, from coordinate 7,650 downwards.
CGAGTGTTAATGATTTTGCTGATGATCTCATAAAAGAAAAATTCCCTTGCATTTTTCAGTTGTAGGTTATATCTGTATAGTCTCTCTTTATAAATAATATAGAGAACCTGGAGTCTAGTCTTTTGGCGAGCCGAAACCGCCGCCGACATCAACGTCCCTGGGTTCACCAGATTCTTCAGGGATGGGAACAGTTCGGAGAGTACCACCACCTACTCCAGGAGCTGCATCTGGATGATGGTCGATTTCAGTGGTACTTCCATCTATCCAGGACCCAGTTCGAAGATCTGCTGTCCCGCGTTGGGAGACGAATCGGCGTCCGGGACACCAACTACCGGCGCTGTATCCCTGCTGCTGAACGCCTGTCCATCTGTCTTCGGTGAGTAAATAAATCTCAGCTCAATAAAAAAAAAGCTGATTTATAATGTCCACATCTCCTAAATATAAGATATTTGTGCCTAAACATAACCAGGTCCGGTCCTTTCTGTACTTGTCTCGGTAAAAGTAATTAGTTCAGTCATACAACTCTGGCTTGCCGCACACCGCCACTATGATCTGGTCCTCCATCTTCACTGACAACCGCTTCTTCTCCGCTGCGGTCTTTCACCCTACGTCACAGCCACATCCAGTCCCTGATTGGTTGACGCGACGTGAATTTAGGAAAAAGTTCAGATTTTTCAACTCGTCCATCGCTCTCACTCTGCTCCTGCTTCGCTTGGCGCGCCTTCCGCGCCACGCCCTTCCGCTCCTGAACGCGCCTCTACATAGGGATAACATGTAAATCGGGCGCTCCTATCGCAGAATCTGCGTTCGGTGTGAACGTACCATTAGGAGTAATTCGGCCGTTGTGTCTGGTTTCACAATTAGATGGATGTAAAAACCTGTGTTTGTCCATCTAACTGTGAATAAAAACTTTACGTGCAACTTGCAGCACGCAAGTGGATAGCAAACACACTTAAAAAAAATTACTTGACAACCATTTAATTATTGTATGTTTGCACATGTGATGCTTTTGTAAAATATCTGATCCCAGGTTGGGAAATAACATCCAAGTCATTTTCAAACAACAAGGACCAATCAAAACTTATGCCTATATTTACCATAAAAACTGTTAATCCAACAAAACCTAAACCCGGCCTTACTTAAAGAAAATTGTATCCTGAATTATGTAATCAACACACAAACACACAGATATTAAGGTCTATGAGTGATAAAACCTGCATAAGAAGACCACTCAGAGCAGTTAGGAGGCACTGGGCCCCTGTCGAGCCAAGCGGGTACAATGCTCCATCTTCAGCCTCCAGAGGCCTGGGCCCAACTACTCCAGGACCGGTGCTCAAACACACCACTGATGATGCCATGTCAACATCAAGCAAAGCCTGTAGCATCCTCAGGTAGCTGACTAGAAAGAGAACAAATTATTTCAGCAATTCAATTTAGAAAGTGAAACTTGTTCATTGTATATGGCTTACAGCTAATAAAAACTCCAAATTCTGCTTCTCAGAAACATGTGTTACACAAGAAAATAAAAAATGATCTTTAAATTCAGACGTTTTCACCCACTGAAAAAAATGTCAATGTACTATACAGTTTATGCATTCAAGAATTAGTTGGGGCTCCTTTTGCATGAATTGCTGCATCAGTCCAGTGTGGCAAGGGGTCTTCTATTTTAGAAGTGTCCTAGCGCAGCTGGAGCCCATGTCTGAATAAGTCTCTGTGTGGTGGCTCATGAAGTTCTGGCTCCAGTTGCAGTCCACACCTTAGAAATCTCTCCCAACTGCTTGAATGGGCTTTGCTTCACAATCATCTCAAAGCTATGTTGCTTGTGCACCTTCTTCTACCATACCTGTTCCTTCCACTCAACTTTCCTTCAATATTCATGTTATCCATATTAATGACAGGTTGAATGGGAGGGTGGCTGTGGCTCGGTGGGATGAATCTGGCAACCAGAAAGTTGTGTGTTCAATTTCAGTGTCCCGTGCTATATATCAATGTGCCCTTGGGCCAGGTACCAAACCCCAATTGGTGTATTTCTGAATGATGTGAGTTCAACTGAGTTACTGTGACTCTTGTGTAAAAGCACTTTGAGTGGACTGTATGATTAGAACAGCACTACATAGTTTTAGCCCTTCTACCATAGTGTGTGAATAGTACAACTTCTTCAGCTAGTGGAGGGTGTCAATGACTGTCTGCTGGACCACTGTCATGTCAGCAGCCTTCCCCATGATGGCATAATATTTCTGTATTAAGAAGCATTTTTACTGATATTTAAAGCTTTCTGAAAAATTTATTTTGTGTTGTCATTAGCAATGAGCCATACTAATCAAAATAAAACAGAAATAAACAGTTGAAATAAATCACTCTTTAGGCAATAAAAGTATTGTAGTTTCATGTTTGGAAAAAATTATTTTCATAATAATAACTTTGTTGAAATGCACCTGTAGAAGATTGACGAATAAAGACAAGACAGACATAAAATGAAGACAACAAACATAAACTGTGCTGATGTGAGTGTACAGGGTGGAAAATATATTAATGACTGGATGATTGGAAAAATACAGCAGCAGAAATTGAGGTATAGTGGAAACAGGTTAAAGCAAATGAAAGAAATGTTTGGACTGATGTGTGATGGAGAGCACAGGCAATAAGTATAAGATGTCTGAGTGCGGATTGAGAGAGACATGATAACCAAGACTAAGGAACAATTCACATTAGGATAAAATCAAAAAATAGCTCAAAACTGCTACTAACACAGCAGAATCCAATCTGAGAGTGGCCAACCATCTGAAACACACTTATGTCAAGAACACCAAGATCTGAGCGCCCTAATAGGAAGGAGCCCTAATTAGTGAGTGCACAAAAGAGGAAGCTAAGACAGAGAGGAAAGCAATGCTGGAACAAGAAATGTTAGGGAGCTAAAAACTGAGGTACTGAGACAGAGAGGAGGCTGAGTGAGCAGAGAGGGCGTAAGAGAGGGAGGGAAAGAGATATTGGTACGCAGAGCGAGGGAGCCAATACATCACAGTGACCCTGACAGGCTACTTATTCAGCTGACAGACAGAGACACAGGAGAAGCAGGGATGATCTGTCTACGAGTGCTGCAGTGGGATGTGGGACATTTAATATGATGAGTGCGTGTGAAATGCAGGCTTTGGGTTAGTTGACTCCACCAACGATGAAGCTTTGACAGGAAGTTTGCAGAACTTTATGTAAACTGAAGAAGAGACAACCACATTAGCATCCTCTGATTCACACATTATCTAAAAAACTTTAGAATCAGTGATGCCTTATGCTAACCAGACTATATGGATAAACACTAAGGTACGCTGTGGTATTTTACAGAGGATAACAGATTGCAGACATGGACAGAGAAGACAAAGACAACACTAAAAAACAAAAACAAGTTATTCAAAAATGACTCCATTATCCAGCAAATCACGCTTATCTCTAAATTGTGAGTCTTTTTTCTGCAGGAAAAAGACTTAAAATATTAAAAAAATTATATTCAGCTGACATTACCCAGCAAGAGATTGTCTGTGTTTCTTTTCTGACAAAACAGTCGGTGCACAGCTGTGTCCAAACTCCAAATAATACTCTTATGAACCTTGAAGAAGAGATAAAGGGAACATTCAGAGAGAAAAGAAAAGAAATATGGGTGAAGCAATCAGAGATAATAAGGTCAAACTGTTGTATTCAAGAATGTATTACTCCTTCACTGTGAGTAGAATAAAGCAGAGCTGATTGAAACTGTGATACATATCAAATAAAAGCAATTGTTCCGTATTCCACACCTACACCCAGCTCTTTACTCAGTTTTGCTGTGTGTTGTGTGTCTTGCCCTTGACTGAGCCTTTGTTGTGTGAAGTTCAGCCCTGGAGATGTGATAAGAGTCGAGTCGAGCTGTGCTGTGTACCTGAGTGGAGTGAATGTGCTGCAAGGCGATGAGGGAGGACAGGAGAAGATGGCTGCAGCACAGCAGAGCTGAAGGAGGACAGGCAGATGGAGGGGGGGAAGGAGGAACAGAGGAGGAGGAGATGACTGTCTGCAGCTGGTCCATCAACCCACTGTTGGAGAGCAGCATGGAGACAGCTGGGAAGAAGACAGCACTGTGACTTTAAACAATTGTGGGATTTGTCATTGTATGTTACAGAGCTGCATGCAGAGGTCATGTTAACTGAACATTTTCTGTTAGTGACTTGTTTTACTGATGGAAAAACATCTAAACCGATTCTTTAATCTTACCAAATTAGAGCAATTGGGATTTTCTTCAATGGCATTTAATTCCCAGGAACATGAATAACCACCAACAGACCACCTACTTTGGCCCCCTGCTCATTCAAGCACCAATCTGCATTATTAGCAGAGACAATCTTTGATTTCATTGACTGCTTGTCAAGTTCTGTGGCACCAGTTTAACCCAGGCAGACAAACCGGGTCTTTTTCATGTCCCACTGCAGTGATGAAAACAAATCTATCAGCATAATCAGGGTTCTGATATATGTGTCAAGTTACATTTTATACTTTTCTAAGCCTAAAATTTGTTCTCATTTATTTCTAGCCAGTTTTACAGAGTAAACAGACTTCAACATGTATGTCTGGCAGATATGTCTGCAGTGATGTGGCTTTAAATGTACAACCTGCACAACCCAACTTCTGTAAAGAAGAGGACGGTTGGAGGAGAAATGTTGCTTGTTGAGTTTAAAGTTTAAGTCAATATAAAACAGAAAAGACAGAAACTAATTTATTTTAGTCATTAAATGAATTAATCTGAATAGAATGTCCACAATATGTAGTTAGAATTTAACAAGTACAACTTCATTTAAATGTCTTTTAAGCTGTTAGAAATACACAATTTCTACTCAGAAATACTTATAATTAAATATACCCAAATATTTATGAAAACTGTTACAAAATGTTTAATGACTGAATTCTCAAAGGCTGTTCTATAAGTGTAGCTACGTAAAATAAGAACAAGTTGATAGATTTGGATGAAAATACAAAAGCAAATACTAATCACGCCTCCACAGTATTTAATCTCTCTGGTTTCTGTGGTTCATTGCTGGATTCTACTATTGTTCTCATCCTGGTTCCCATGTCCTGAGTTTTTCAAGTCTTTATTAAATGCTCACTGCATCATACACCTGCATTTGTCCTGTCTGCGACCTCATCATCAACATCAAATAATGACACTTTAAACAGTATTCAGAACTGAAGCAGTTTTAAAACACAAGTTCAAGTATGGTTTGAAGACTTTCTACCACTTAAGAAAAACAGATGAATGGATAGGTGGATTGGATTCGGATGTGTTGGAGGATAGACAGATAGATGGTTGGATCCAACCTTTAGACAATTACATAAGAAATTGTCTGGAAATAAAAAATAAAATCTATATCCTATTTTCTTTTTCCATTCTTATCCAGGCCTGGAAAAAATTATCCAAAATTCAGCAGGAACCCTGTATAATTCACTTTTTAATATACTTATCTATTTTTTAACCTTGACACTGGACCCTAGAAATGGTTTGAATGCCTCTAGCTTACATATGTGTGATTATTAGGCTATTATGCTTTTAATACTGGAGTTCCTGTATATGAAGAAAGTGCTAACATTAACTACAGTCCTGCAAATATATCCACAATCAAGTTCACGGAACAAAAGGTGTACAACATCATGAAGCCAGTTGATTTAATGCTCTGTTCCATTAACCTCGAACTGGGAAGTTGGAGTTTATGTCATCTCCGAGTTATAGTATTCCAGTTGTTTCTGTTCATACTGCTAGCAACTGTAAAAGCAGTCTTACAACAATAACAATGATAATAAACACTGTTCTACAGTTTTTTTGCATATAAATCTAATCCTATAAACACGGAAAAGTAGTACAAATGACTAAATGTTACATCAATAATAAAGAACTGCTAAAAACAGTCAAAGAAAGAACGTTTTCATACTACTGGTGCAAGTAGCAGCCCTCCTGAATCCGAATGTCTGATATGGTCGTGTTGCCCCGCCTTTCCGACTTGTAATTCTGACTTTCGGGGGCATTCCAATTGAAACTTCCTATTCGGAGGTTGGAAATTTCTACTTTCAAGTACAAATGAAACGCACCATAACAACTAATTCCACACTGTGCAGAGATTCAGCCTTGAAGCCAAAATAAAATTGTTTCTGGAGTAATATCTCCTAGATAAACCCTTATGATAAAATTCACCAGAATCAAGTAGAGAAAACCTCAATGTGTTTTCCTTAAACACAGAGCAGAAAATGCTCTGAAACAGCTAATCCTGGGTCAAGGACTTTCTAATCTGTTCTGATAACCTGTAAGGAAAGTGGCCAACCATCATACTGGAGCTATAAATGTAGCTGGGCAACAATAGCAACACAAGGCACAAGCAGACTTAAATATGAAATTAAATTAACTGTTTCACTAACTAAGATAGCATTAAGATGTGAATATTGGACAATGGAAAAGGCCTCCTTGAACTGCCACCTTAACGTGGTGGAGGGGTTTGAGTGCTCGAATGATCCTAGAGGCTATGTTGTCTGGGGCTTAAATGCCCCTGGTAGGGTCTCCCATGGCAAACAGGCTCTAGGTGACGGGTCAGACAAAGAGCGGTTCAAGAACCCCTCATGACGACTACTAAATCGAGGCACGTGACGTCGCCCGGTACGGCGGAGCCGGGGTCCCACATTGGAACCAGGCCTGGGGTCGGGACTCGCCGAAGAGCGCCTGGTGGCTGGGTTACTCCTCGCGGGACCCAGCTGGGCCAAACCCCAACAAGAGACGTGAGGCAATCCCCCAGTGGGCCCACCACCTGCAGGGGTACCGTGAGGGACCGGTGCAAAGAGGCAAAGAGGATTGGGTGGCGGACGAAGGTGGAGACCTCAGTGGCCCGATCCCCGGATGCTTAGGCTGGCTCTAGGGACGTGGAATGTCACCTCGCTGGGGGGGAAGGAGCCTGAGCTTGAGGTCGAGAGGTGTCGACTAGAAATAGTCGAGCTCGCCTCCACGCAGAGCGTGGGCTCTGGAACCCATCTCCTCGAGAGGGGCTGGACTCTCTTCTACTCTGGAGTGGCCCAGAGTTTGCTTGTTGCCCCCCAGCTCAGCCGTCTCGTGTTGGGGTTTACCCCAGTGGATGAGAGGGTCGCATCCCTGCGCCTTCGGGTTGGGGACAGGTCTCTGACTGTCATTTCGGCCTACGGGTCAGGGGGTAGTGCGGAGTACCCGGCCTTCTTGGCGTCATTGTCGGGGTTGCTGGATAGTGCCCCTCCCGGGGACTCCATTATTCTGCTTGGGGACTTCAATGCCTACGTGGGAAACGACAGTGACACCTGGAGAGGCGTGATCAGAAGGAATGGCCTCCCCGATCTGGATCCGAGTGGTGCTTTGTTATTGGACTTCTGTGCTAGTCACGGATTGTCCATAATGAACACCATGTTCAAACATAAGGGTGTCCATCAGTGCACTTGGCACCAGGACACCCTAGGCAGGAGGTCAATGATTGACTTTGTTGTCGTATCATCAGACCTTCGGCCGCAGGTTTTGGACACTCGGGTGAAGAGAGGGGCTGAGCTGTCCACTGATCACCACCTGGTGGTGAGTTGGATCCGCTGGAGGAGGAGAAAGCCGGACAGACTTGGCAGGCCCAAGCGCAT
>JAHUTJ010026321.1:0-16904 GCA_036250325.1 Characodon lateralis | reverse complement strand
GTGAAATTCCCAATAGGTTTGATGTGTCACATGACCCTCTTCCTATTGAAAAAACAAAAGTTGGATTCAAAATGGCCGACTTCAAAATGGCCGCCATGGCCACCACCCATCTTGAAAAGTTTCCCCCTCACATATACCAATGTGCCACAAACAAGAAGTTAATATGACCATTAATATGACCAACCATTCCCATTTTATTAAGGTGTATCCATATAAATGGCCAACCCTGTATAATAATTTTATTTAACATTACTCCTCAATTTTTTGAGGAATCCTTTGGCTTAATATTGGTTTATACTGGGTTAGTAAACACAACCTAATTTATCAAACAATGAAGGCCCTTGTAAAACTAAATTATTTTACATAACCTTTATTTAAATACTAATATTTTAATTAGAAATATCTGTATTTCCATAAATTAAACACATCTGAAGCCTCCTTTTTTAAAGTTGCAGTTATTCTTAAAAGCTGTCTACAATGTACACCTCATGACTTATTTGACTGGATCATTGTGAAATCTCTGCTCTTCCCCAGGTGTTGGCGACAGGGCTCAGTGCCCTCTACTCCTCTCTGCCCAGGAAGATCGAAGTGCGAGGGGATGACTGGCACTCCCTGCGGCGGGAGGACTGGATGGGTGTGTCGTCGCTCGTGCTTTTTATGAACTCTTTGGAGTTCTGCAACGCCGTGGTGCAGGTTGCGCATCCCATGGTCCGCTCTCAGCTCCTGGATTACCTCCACAACGGTTTCCTCGTCCCCGTCATGGGCCCTGCCCTGCACAAGGTCAGAAGGGGAACCAGTGGTCTTACGTTTAGTTGGAAATGGTTTTCAAAGTTCTGTTTCAAATATTTTAAAGTCTGTTTACCGTAGTGCAGAATATTTGAGTGGGAATAAACTGAACCACATTCTTACCACTTTGTTTGTCTTTAGCTACTCGCTGATGTTCTCAAAGTTGAGGTGAACTGGCAAAAGATTTAGACATTTGGAATTTAAATTTCTTTGCTTTAATTATTGTTGATGAGTCAGAGAATGAGTCAGTTATTTTACACTGAAGAAATTGCTCAATTCTGCCGTTATATTTGCCACATTGTTCTTCTTTAAACAACATTTCTGTGCGTGTGTGTTTGTAGTCGTCGGTGGACGAGATGATCGCCAGCACCGCCTACCTGGATCTTTTCTTGCGCAGTGTAACGGAAACATCACTCCTCAAAACCTTCCTGCGCTTCATCCTGCTGCATCGCCATGACAATGACACCATCCTGGACACGCTGCTCACGCGTATCAGCAGCAATTCAAGGGTCTGTATGCATGTGTGTTTGTTTCTGAAAGAGCCTCGAGGCCCTAAAATGAACGTAGTTGTGTGGGTGTCGAGTGGGCTGAGGGCAAAATCTGAAAGTAGAAAACCGAGGCTTCTGGTTTATAGGAACAAAAAGAAAACTAAATCTCTTCATGTCTGCTGCAACAACCTACTTTTCTGCTGGATGTTTATATTCAGATACCGTATCTCTCAGGTGAAACGTTTGCAACAGCTCTGAAATTCTGTGCAAAAGAAAGAGACATGTAGCTCAATGGGATGTTTGGGAATGTAATCCTCTCTTATTGCATGAGCTTCAAAGTTATCCATTTAAAAGTTAAAGTAGGTCAGACGTCTTCAGAGGCCAACATTAGATAACCAGAAATGCGCACTTGGTAGCGCTGTTGACTTGCAGCGAGAGAGTTCTGGGTTCGACTCCCGGCCGGGGGTCTTTCTGCATGTGGCTTTGCACAGTCCAAAAACATGACTTAATCAATCAATCAATTACCCTTAGGTGTGAATGGGTGTGTGCATGGTTATTTGTACTGTGCGTCTCTGTTGCCCTGCAATGGACTGGCGACCTGTCCAGGGTGTAGACCGCTGGAGATAGGCACCAGCTCCTCATCCACATCAATGCTTTAAGCCAAAAGTAGAACAGATCTTTGTATGTAGATGATATCTGTGTATGACTATGTGCTCATCAGTTTCCTTATTGTTGTAGCTCTGCATGGTCTCACTGAGTCTCTTCAGGACTCTCCTGTCCCTGCATTGTGAAGACATCATGCTGCAGCTCGTTCTCAGGTATATCTGAGTTTTCCTAAGCGTTAATATTAGAGGTGCAACGATACATTCAGCTCATCAGATAAGATGAAACACCATATTGGGTTCCATAGAACAAGACCATATGATTTTAATAGAAAACTAAGAATTCAACATGAACACAAATCAAAAACAGTGTTTTTAAGGATCTGATATCAGTGTAGACAATTTAGTCCAAGTTTTAATCTGTAACTACGGTGCTTTTCAAGCAGGACCTCATCTAATGTGCTAAGCCCAAAATAATAGTAGTGAAATTGTCTTTTTCTGTGTTTTCTAAAGGCCAGTAGAGGTTTGCATGAATAACAAACTGTTTTACTAAAGCCCTGCTCAGTGCACACGTCAGGTTTATTAAGTCTGAGAAACAAAGATTTTAAACTTGAATTAATTAAATGCATTTAATATTTCTTAAGAAAAATGGAGAACTAGCCCTTTAGTATTGCACTAAAGGCACTAATCAGATGCTAACTTCAGCGTTAGGTCTTCAGGTTTAAAACTGAACGTGGTTTTAAAAAAAGGGTAAAGGTTTAACAAATTTTACACAGTGCTGGTCTTATAAGCGGTGTAAAATAGTTTAGTGCAGCAATTTCCCCTCAGTGCTTCCAGAACATCCTTCACCTTTTACGTTTTCTACCTGGTACACAGGAAAGTGGTGCAAAGATCATCATTTAATTTGGCACTTCTTACAGTTTTGTCAGTGTGATTGTAAACGTTTTGAGTTTGAACACATTCTTTTGACCAGTCTATGTTATCACAGCTAGGTGAAATGGTTGGTGGGACCTTGAAAAGTCTGGTTAGCACTGTATTTATGTAGATTTTACCAAAACAAATCATGGTGGTGCCAAAATATACATACAGTGCTTTATAAAAGCATCCACACTCCTTGTTTTTTACTCTGTTTTGCCATGTTAGAACCATTACCTTCAATGTTTTTCATGCGATGGACCAACACAATGTAACACATACAATTTCTCCACAGCTTTATTCCTGGCCTGTGTGCTGGGTTCCTTGGTTCTGTTTATTTAATAATGTTCTCTGACAAACATTTGAAGCCTTCACAGAACAGCTCTGTTTATACTGAGATGATAAGACACACAAGTAGGCTGTTTAATAATTAGGTGACTTTTGAAAACAACTGGTGACACTGGATTTTATTTAAGGGTATTATATTGAGGGTGAGTAAACGCACAAATGTATTCTACACATTTCAGATTTTTATGCATAAACAATATCCTGAAGAGCATATATCATTTTCACTTCACAATTACCTTTACATAAAATATGTTAAAATATGTTGACATTGGTGCTTGTAGCGTGACAATGTGATAAAGTTCAGGGGGTGCTGATACGTTTTGCGAGGTGCTGTACATTTTCCGTGTATGGATCAAGTACCAATAAAAAATCAATAAAAGCCCATGTGTCTGTTTTGCTCCCAGGTACCTTCTGCCCTGTACCCATGTAATGCTGAGTCAGCGTCGCGCTATCAGGGAGACCGATATGTACGGAAAGTCGGCGAACAAGTTCCTGTCCCTGATTCCGGAGTGCTGTCGGCTGAATGCGGCGAGCTCCGCCGATCGTGATGATGATAATCCATTCTGGGGAAAAGGTGAAGGAAAGGGTTGCATTGTGGTTGAAAACATCAGTAGGAAAACGATTTCAAAGTATTTCATCTGGATTGACTTTCCTTGAAAGGTAGCAGTAGAATACAGTGTGAGTTACCTGGCCAGTGCAAAGTAATCTGTAAGGGAAAGTTTCTAGGTTAAGAGGCTGTATTGAGTTTTAGGTTCGTTTGCTAGTGAACAATATAGAAAAAAAACCCGGACACAAACTTTAGTATCAGAATTTCTTTTAGGAATAATATTTTTCATTTGATGTAATTTTTTGGGGGGCTGTTCTGTGTTACCCACAGTACTGACCAATCCAAGCACTGAAGCTCCAGCTCCACCCAGACCCAGCACCCCTTCCCGCTTATCGTTCTTCATGTGGCAGCAGAGCAGCGGTGGTGGATCAGGAGGAGGGGGTTCTCCTAACCCCGCCACTGTGGATCCACTGCACTCGGGTCCATCCGGCCCCCACGCTTTGTCCCCCGAGAGTCCGATGCACCAGCAGCATACCCACACAGACTGTCTAGAGTGGGATGCGGGCTACCTGGAGTACCTCAAGGATGCACGTCGGGGAATCGAGCATTGCTCCTGGGCCTGCCGTGATTGGTCTGCACCTTATGATGGAGAAAACCCTTCTCCGAGCGCAGCCCCTGCACCTCCGCCTCCCCCTACCTCCAATGCCTCCATGGCTATGTTCCCCGAGCACTTCTCTTTCCAGCATGGAGGAAGCAGTAACACTCCTCCAGCCCAGCAGAGGGCTGCAGCGCGGTCAGAATGGAGCAGTTCGGACCGGGACAGTGGGGAATGGGATGTTACGATAGGCAAGAACAACTGCATCAGCCTCACGCCACGGTCCAAGAAGCGCACCCTGCAGACGGAGGAACTCCTTCCTAAACCTGTGCCGCCTCTTGTCCCCTCCTTATCCGCAGCCTCCTCTTTATCAACTTCACTATCCAGCTCTTCTCCAAGTCAGCACATTTCTACGTCCACCATCACTGTGAGCTACCAGCCTATGTATAATGGAACAATCGGGCAGGGGGACGGTTGCTCAGACAGTCGGGATAGAGGGCTAGAAGTAAAGAAAGTTAAAAGAGACTTGGGAGAGCAACAGTTCTTGGATGAAAATCCCAATCAAAACGGATCTCCCATCTCCTACCCCTCCCACAGTCGTGCTACTGCCCCCCAGTCTATTTTCAGCAACAGAAACAGCAGCGAAGTGAAACCTCTTCAGTTTTCTACCCAGGTCTCCGTCCCTGATACCAAACAGCTGACCAACAGCACCTCAGGCCCATACAGCACATCCTCAGAGCTTCCAGAAACCATCCAATCACAACAATCTGTGGAGCGGCTCATTGAAGAACTGTTGGAACAGGCTCCAGACGACCCCCAGATCCCCGGAGATGCCAACGGTCAGGGCATCAGCATCGAGGCCTTCACCCAGGAGCTGAGAGAGCTGGAGGACCGGGTGAAGGAACGAAGCCAAGCCGCCTGCCAGCTGTCCGCTGCAGCTGCAGACTCTCTGTCTGCTGAGCAGCAGGAGGAAGAACAGCTTTCCACAGCCCTGCATTCAAAACTAGCTGGTGACGTGAAGGGAGAGGGATCTGAGGTGGGAATCTGTAGTCCTGCCAGACCACTTAACCAGCCTGCCTCGCAACCATATACCGGTACGTTATTCTGTTGGTAGATACATTTTTCTATATGTGGTAATTAATGCTCTATAGTTGTATTTTGATAGTATTTTTTAGCGAAGAACACACTTTGGCTATCTAACAATTATCATTAGATGTTTTCCCCTCTATTAACACTATGTATTGTTCATCTTCCTACATCTGTGCCCACTTTCTGAGTCTGGTATGTTTAATTATGTTGTGTTAGATCTATGATCATAATGTAGTAAATAGCAAAACCAACTAAAGTAGTATTTAGGAGATATTTTCAGGGTCTTGCAAAAGTATTCGCACCCTTTTGTCCCATTACAACAAAAAACAGCAAGATTTTAGGTGCTATGGCTTTCCTCAGAGGATTGTTAGAGAACAAACCACAAGATAAAGGATGGTAGGTTATAAAACAACATGCCAAGGTCCAACAACTCACAGAGTACAGTTCATTCCATCCAGAACGGTACTGCTGCAAACCTACCAAGATATGGTATGGACCCGCTGGGCAAGGAGATCCATATCTCATAACCATAGGTTGAGATATGGATCATGGCTGAACGTATACAGACCATTAATGTGAGAGTTTTGTTTTTTGACTTGGCCCTTTCTTCAGCACAGACAGACCAGAGCAGCACCTGAATTACTGCAGATAAGGCCTTAAACCGTCTATCCATCTCTCTCTCTCTATCCTTCCATCAATCTCGAACAAGACACAACAAGATGCTTTAACTACTTCACTTGAGGCAAAGACTGACCCCCTACCCGCAGCGAGCAATCCACTTTTGTTGGGTTGAAAATCATTGCCAAGGACTTAGAGGACTGAGCTTTCTTCCCAGCTGCCTCACACTTTGTTGTCATCTGCTCCAGTACACACTGCAGGTCCAACCAAACCACATTGTCCACAAAAATCAATGATAAGACCCTGAGATCCCAAACCAGACACTCTTCTCCGCAGGTACGCCGTAAGATTCTGTCCATGAATGCTACAAATAGGAGAGATGAAATCCGATAATGCAGCATACACCTAAAAACTTGGAGCTGTAATTGCAGTGAAGTTGCAGGTCTGTCTGTGCCAGTTCCTCAAAGTTTTAAAGTATGGGGCCTGAATACAAATGCTTGCCATACTTTTTTCCGTTTCAGTCTGTCTCATGAAATCCCAATGAGACATTGGCATCTTAGATTGTACTGTGGCGAAATGAGAAAAAGTAAAGGTGCATAAATACTTTTGCAAGGCACTGTAGCAATTATATGAGCTGCGAGTACCAGCTTGACTCACCTTCAGATAACCGCTTCTCATGTGCATGTAATGCTTTCAACAATCCAAACTGATAGAATGCATTGTCGAATAAGAGCGCTATCCTCCTTGGTTTTACTTGGGCTTGTTAGCATGCTGCACCTAGTCATTTTTTTCAGGTTATTGGCTAAATAAATAGATCTTAAGCATATTCTTTCTTAGCATATGTCAATCAGTGTTTTCTGTTTCTTTGGAATATAGGCCAATAAGTAGCTATTTTAAAGCCATCGGTGTTACAAAAAAAAATGTCTTGCAGTTCCTTGCAAAAGTTTTGATACCCCTTGAGTGTATTCAAATGTTTTTCACATTACAATCACACACTTAAATGTACTTTATTGGGATTTTATATGATCAACCAAAACAAAGTACAGTGGGGTTATAAAGTGGAAAGAAGGTTGTACATGGCTTTCAAATTTAGTTCAAACAAAAATCATAATTTGTGGCATATGTTTGTATTTAGCCTCCTTAGTAATTATTTTGTCAAATCACCTTTGCTACAAATACAGCTGAAGGTCTTCTGGGGGATGTGTCTAAATAATTTGCACGTTTAGGGACTGACATGTTTGCCCATTTTCTTTTTACAGAGTAGCTTAAGCTCTGAATTTGACTTGGCCATTCTAATATTTAAATAGGATTTGATCTAAACCATCCCAGTGGAGCTCTTTCTGTATTCTTTGTGTTGTCCTGCTGGAAGGTGGACCTCCACCCCAGTCTCAACTCTTTTACAGCCTCTAACAGGTTTTCTTCTATGACTGATCTATGTCTAGCTCCATCCATCTTCCCATCAATTCTGACCAGCCTCTCTGTCTCTCATAAAGACAAGCATTCAGATGGAAAACTGAATATACATTGTGATAGGTTCATGTCTGCGAGTTTCCCTAAGGGCTGCCTAGCCACAGAAGCCATCAGATTGTACAGAACCGTTTCTCACCTCAGTCCGTCCTCCTGTGCATGCACAAGTCGGCAAGGTTTTGGACATTCGGCAAAGACACTTTATAACAGACAGTTAAATCGCAAGCTGCTCAACTGAAGGACAACTATTTTGATGAAAATTAAAACAATTTAAAACCCTGTCTGTTTTTCTTTCAAAGTTACTTCTTTGCATTCCATCTTTCCAACCAATCTGGTTGTTCCTCTCTGTGCAGGCCCATTTATGGTGGTTCTGTTTGCCAAGCTCGAAAACATGCTCCAAAACTCATTGTACGTCAACATCCTGCTCACTGGCATCGTTGCCCAGCTGGCCTGCTATCCTCAGCCCCTCCTACGCTCCTTCCTGCTCAACACCAACATGGTCTTCCAGCCCAGTGTCAAGTCACTCATCCAGGTACACCTACAAAACCTCAGACGTCATGGCTGGTGAGGGCCCAGTATGGCCTCAATGAACCCTGGGTCTGTACAGTCCTGGCTGATTGAGGAACCAGTTCTATTTGATATTGGGAAAAGGTTATTTTTAGGCATTGTTTTCCAACTCCAACCCACCGTTTTCTTTGAAGCCTAAGTTTCAAAAGCTTTGAGCTCACCAAAGTATT
Organism: Characodon lateralis; assembly: GCA_036250325.1. Taxonomy (NCBI): domain Eukaryota; kingdom Metazoa; phylum Chordata; class Actinopteri; order Cyprinodontiformes; family Goodeidae; genus Characodon; species Characodon lateralis. The sequence continues at coordinate 8,712 of JAHUTJ010026321.1, read as the reverse complement.
TTACTGAAGGTTCTTTCCTCATTCCTACTTTGACTGGACTTGGGATACCAATCTTAGCCTACTGTTTGGGGATAACATGACATCTGTAAGCAGTAAACTAACTGGCAGTCTTCAGTTTGAAATTAACAGACCAAACAAAAAATCAACGGCAAAGTGGCAAGCCGCCTTAGAGGATCTGTTTCAGCTCAACCCCTTTTGTACGGTTACTGTCCTCAGGTTTTAGGTTCTGTGAAGAACCGCATTGAGGCATTTGCAGCTTCTCACGAAGACTTCCCTGCTTTGCTGAGGAAAGCCCAGCAGTACCTGGTGGCTCGAGGGAAACTGGACTGGACTGACATACCTGCAGCAGTTCCCCCACTGCGGCGGTCTGATTCATTAGGTGAGCATAGAAAACACACTGGAGAAAAGTTTGATCTCTTCCTCTTCTTGCAGCTTTTTCACTACTTTTGTCCATTTTTAGGGCTAAATTAAACATCACAGTTTAGATTGAAGTTCTGCATCTAAAAAAAGCATTTTATGTTTTTCAGTATGTATGTTGGATTTGGTCTGAATCAGTTTTGTTTGTTTTTTTGGTAAAAAAAAACAAACAATTGGTCTCAAACATGCATGTCAAGGTTAGCGAAATCCTCTGTTGTTTGATTTTGTTCCTGATGCAAATCATTTAAAAATGGAGATTTGTCAGTACAGAGTGCCAGTCTGATACTAAATTCAAGTTATTAAAGTCAGTTCCATGTATATGCTTGAAAACGGAGTAACTTTAAATTGCAGCAAAATGACACAGATGTCTCTCACTTAACTCACTCACCAGTGACAGGATGCCGCTGTGCTTCATTTTCTTGAGGCATTGTCTTCATATTTCTAAAAACATATCTGATTAGACATATTCAGCTACTGTCAGTAATCTCATGTTTGCTCCAGCTGTAGAGCAGGTTGAAGTGTTTGGCTAATGCTAGCTAGTTTACTCTCTGTTTTGATATGACTTGTTGATCATTTAGTTTATTTACATTACATATTTTAGTGCAGTTCCTATCAATCTTATTTTGACACAACTTACAGAAAAAGATGTTTCCCGGCTTTATAAACTTTGCACCTTGTTTTGAACGTCATAACATTGAATGAGTGGTGTTTCGGCTGCTCTCTGTGATGCTCTACTCCACACAGAAAGCTGTCTGAGCCCAGCGCAGAGCAGGACGCACAAACAGACATGCATCCACTCCAGCCTCTTGTCCACTGTAAATGTCATTGTAAAGGGTAAAAATACTATTTACCACTGCATGACTTGCTAGGGGCGTGCCAGGTTTAAAATCAGATGCGTTACACCAACAACAGGTATCCTGACTTGTTTTAATAAGGGACTCTGATTTCAGTCATTTAAAAATGCCTTGAACAGGACCTATATCCTTTATTGGTTTGAATTGGGACATCCGTAACAAAGGTCCTTTTTTAAAACATTTTTTTACAAATGACAAGAACTGATGGATAAAGCATTGATTTGTTTTATTGTTTTTATCGTCACAAAAGTAATAAAAGCTTTGATTGGGACATACCTTTCCCAGCATTAATTGCATACCTAAGATTTTTTTTTAAACAAAGTAAGTTGTCTGTTATGTTGCGTTGTAAATCTCCCCTGTCCATCAGTGTCTGGTAAAACAATACCAAAACAAACTGTGTGGACACTGGTATGGTTAAAGGGTTAAATATGTTTTTAAAATGTATTTAAGAATGACAAGACTAACCTTGACTCATGCTGTGGTTCAGGCTTATACGACACAAAATCAAAGCTTACTCGGCTGCAATTCTTTTGATCAATGAATAAAAACATGCTGGTGTATGTTCATGTGAGAGAGGACCTAAAAACATTAGCCAGCGACAATCAGGGTTCCTACAATCTTGAAAAGTGTTCTTGATCTCAAAGAAATTTGATATTTTTCAGATTTGTTTTTTTCTTTTCTTCAGTTTTCTAAAGCACAACAATCTTGTAATGCTTAACAAATGTGTTGGTTTTGATATGTACTTACATTTATGACATTCATTCTTCATTCATTTGCTACATCATATCTTGACTTTAACATTTTACTTGTCAGTATTTTGGTTTTTGACTTACTGACTGAATGCACACACATTCAAAAAGGGCCATTTCACTACTTTTTGGACTTTAGACAGCTTCAGGCTCAGGTTGATCTGGACCTGTGATCTTTTACCTAAATGCCAAACAGAACACTAAAACAGTCATTTTCTGGAATTTTCACAAACAAAATAAAAGTAACAAAATTTGTCAGCAAAAACTGTGCATTAACGAATTTGCGTTTATTGTACGATACACCATGTCTTATTTGATAACTAAGAGTCATCAGTTTAGAAAACAAATCTTCTAAGTTAGTCCAAATGCCATAAATAGCGCTGAAATTACTTTATTTTTAATTATATATTTAAAATTTAAAATTTTAATTATTTATTTAAAATTGAAAGCTAATGGCAGTGTTGTGTTGTTTTGTGGAACCAACAAATAAATCTACTATTTCAAGAGTTCAAGGTCAATATGTTGTACTTAAATGTTCAGAATGCTACAAAAACTGTAGAAAATCATCTAGAAATTTGAGTCTAGAAAAGTATGGAACCATGAACTCTGTAAAATTTGGTTAATGTTTTTTTCATTTCATACTTTTACCTTCTAGTAAAAAGTCGGAAGCCGTCTCTTGGAGACCTGATCCTTCGACACACCAACAGTCCCACCCGGGCTCGGCACGCCGCTCAGCTGGCGCTTGCTCATGTTCGGGACAGCGGCCAATCACTGCACAGCGCTTTGTTCCGGGGCAGCAGTGGCTCGTCTGGGCTGGAGAAGCAAGCCGAGGCGCTGCGCGTGAAAAACGCAGTCTACTGCGCGGTTATTTTCTGCGAGTTCCTCAAAGAGCTAGCAGCCATGGCTCAAGAGCACGCCGTCACTTTACCTTTCCCTCAGAGCCAGAAGGCTGAAGAGTAGATCGGTAAACACACACCCATAAAACTTGGCTCTTGGCTTCCTCTTTCCTTGTTTTTGAAGCCTAAATGTATTTCTCCCTTCACCAGACTGGATCACAGAGACTTTCTGTCACAAAAATAATGGTCTGCCCTGGTGCAGAGAGAAAACCAGTCGTGGCATTTTTCTACCAAAATTATTATAAGATACTTAAAGGACTGGAAAATGAAGAGTTTGTTCATATCATGTATTATATTTACATTCTGTACACAGGAAGTCTCAGTAAACACTTGAGATTTAGGAGCTTGTAAATACACATACCATGCCATGGTATCATATGACAGTAAAGCCACAGATTAAAAGAAGTAGGTGCACATATTGGTGCTAGTTCATACTCCTTATGTTTTTATTTGAAAGGGTGCTCTCAGGTAGCACAGACGCGAAGGTTGCTTCCTCATCAAAATGGAGACAAACACCAAATATTTCTTGGCAGGAAAACATTGAAAGTATATGAGAGTTGATATTTATACATCAAGCTCATCTTAGCTTTCTATAATGCTTTTTATCTCTATTTAGGATTGGTCGATAAAGACCAGGTCTGACTTGATAAAATTGTCAGAGCCCATTGTTTTAAAAGGATAGCTAAAAACTGGAAAAAACAAAGATTGGGAGAACCTTTTTGTTTCTGTAAAGGAATTACAACATGAACTGAAAAGTGTTTCTTAATTAGTAATTATGCCATTTTTATGTTTGAAATGTTTGTTTTTTTTCTATTAATTTGCACCATTTACTTGACATATCAGCAGCATGTGGGTGTAGGCATGTGCCGTTGTGTAAGTTTATTTTAATGAATGACTCCTTTCCAAAGGGTGACAGCACTGTGTCAAGTCAAGTTTGTAGTTATTTTAGGAGGTCTGTGAGTTAGTATTGTTTATTTTCTAAGGAGCCTGGGCATATTTTCAATTGACTTAGAATTGGTGAAAACAATCTCTTGACGCATTCAATGTTCTCAGTTCTTTGTTTTTAATAATTGAGCTACAAATTAAGTTTTGAAGAAGCCATCTCGATTCAGTTTGAACTTTTTTCTTTGTCTTGCGTCTTGGTTAAAAAAAAAAAAGCCAGACTAATCAAAGTTTTTGTCTTGAAAGTTAACATGCTGCTATATATGTTTTTTAAACACTAACATTGATTGAATTAGTGTCATAGCTAGTGTTTCTTCAGTTTGTTGTTAGGTACCAAACATAAATGTGCATACCAGGATGTTCAAGTGCCGAAGCCATTTGTGATCAATGGTTGAATTAAGTTGCAGTTATTCAGTGTTAGAAGCTTTTGCCAAGTTTTCCCTTCATTTACTTAAAAAAAACAGTTAATTTTCTAGTTCTTGTTCTTTTAGAAAATCTGTTTTTTCCTGCACTTCTAAAAAAATGGAGAAATCTTTTATAATAGAGATGCACTGTTCTGAATTTTGTGGCTCATTTCTGATATCTGGGTTTTGTGACTGTTGGAACTGCCAATATTAAATTTGTCCCATGCAGATAGGTTTTGATAATGGCAAAAGACAAAAAAAAACCCTAAAAAACTATTTTTTTCTATCCTCCTTGCGGTGTGGCGTCTTGAATTATTTATATGAGACGCAGAAGTGTCATCATACTGTGTGTGACTGAGCAGAACAGAACTTTACTATTATTTTAAACGCCTCCAAAATGATTTGACTTTTCAAAATGTCTTTTGCAACTTGTATTAGCAATTATCACGGTTAGCATGGCTAGCATTGCTAAAACAGCATCCTCTGCTGTGTTTATTCGCTTGAGAAGGTAGATCCTAAGGCCTAAATGGATGATAGCAGGGCAACTTTGAATAATACGTTTAGCCTTCCTGTTTTTTGCTTTATGTCTCGCACTCGCTTCCCCTCCTGCAGCCTGAGTGAACGCCACAGGCATGTCTCAATGTTTCATTGAAAATTGTAGCTTCTTACATCTCTCTGCTTCCCGACTTTGTTTATCAACACCCCAGTGAAAATAGTTAACTTTGAGTCTTCTTCACTCAGGCATCCACACAGCAGAGTGTTGTTTTCAGCACAGAGCAGAAAAAGATCAGATCTGTGTTTTTCCAGTTTCCCGGTCATTGGTTGGGGCCCATCAAGCTGAAAATTCTCTGTGCATCTCTATTTTAAATTATGGAGAACCTTTAGAGAACCGAGTGACATGATCATCAGCTTTTCACTGTGGAACGTGAACCTTTGCACATACTAGCTTTCTCTTTCTCCAGACTCCTAGCAGCAGAGAAACTGCCTGATGTCCTTTAAAGTCTTTTTCTCTGAGGTCTACAATCTTTTGACATTTTCATCTTTACCTAAAAAAGGCTTTTTCAGCTTGTGAAAGCCATATCTTTTATTATCAGGTTTGTAAATTTGGTACTTCATTACGCCACTTTTCTACTGAATTTCTAGATCCATCTCATACCACCCATAGTTTTTATCGAACTGATACTAAAACGTTTCTGCATGCCAGTTTAGGCCAGGTTTAAAGAAATGGAGGTTTATTAGTGTTTGTGCAGTAGTAATGAGTTTTTGTCTTACAAGCCATCCCTTTACCTGCAGAAGTGGGTGGAGAGAACACAAGGAGATTTTACACTGACTGTTTCTCTTTCCATGTAAAGTTTACCCACTGCCGTCCGTCCAGCCTTCGCTTCACTCATTCTGCTCTACATCTCTGTGGTCCGTGGCCTCGGCGCTCATTGGGTTCCTCCTTTTACGCTCAAGGTTCTGTTCTTAACTCGACTTTTTTACCAGATGGAACTGATTGTAAGGTTGATTGTAAAAATTCTCAGCGGATTCGCCGTAGTGTCACTGGATCAGCTCGTTATCGACCAAGCACATACTTACCGCCACTGATCTGTTTCTCTTCGACGCATTCATGGACACCAAAGACATTTGCCTGAAACCCACATCTACCCTCAGACAATTATGTCCATACACTGTCATCAGGATGCTCCATGCAGTTATAATTTAGAAAAAAATTACTTTAACCTCATTTAGTAGAAAGTGCCAATTTTGATTTTGAGGCTTGAAACAAATGAACCCGCCAGTCATATCTTTGTTTCTGAGAGTTGCCTTTATGTGCTTTGTATACACTCCCAGAGTCATTTGACACTATTATTAATTTTGTTTTTATTTAAACAAGTTATAAGACAGATGTGAATTCATAAGAAGGCATTTAATGAGAATATGTCCTACCAGGGACTTTGATGTCTTCCTGATCTGTGAAACCCACCTTTTATTGTGCGCATATGCTTATTCTGTGTAACAAAACCCAATGACAATACAAAAAATTAAGAAATAAGATATGGCAAGTTTAATCAAAGCTCCATTGTTCCTGCAATTCATTTTTCAGCTTTACAACCGTTGCCTCTCGCTTTAGGCACTCCCAGCTATCACGGTGGTGATTGTGAAAAGTGTTTTTAAAACTAGAAAAGACCAATGATGTGCATTCTCATTGGCAAATGGGGGCAGGATTTGGACCAATCACACTGAGCTTTTCAATAATTTAGATCCAGGTTCTTTAATTTTTGTGGACTTTTTCCTCAAACCTAGGCTTCAGAGATGAAAAAAAGCTTTATCTGTTTTGACATTTTATTGTCTGTTTTATTTTATCAGATTTTTATTTTGATTAACTGACAAACAGTGATGATTGGTAACCTAAAGCTAGCGATCAGCACATTATGTGCAGTGTTGCATACTTTTACATCGACAAATTTATTCACTACAGCTGATCTCATATTCATTAAAATTCAAATTATTTTATGATTTTTGTCTACATTTAGAGCATCTTGGCTTCTCTGTAAACATGCAAGCTTTTCCTGTCAGGCTGAAGTTTAGCTCCACTGTCAAATAGATGTTTATTTTTTAGTGGATGAAGCATATTTGTTTTATGGTATGTTCTTATTGTACCATGTTTGTTTTCCATCATGGGATGTTCAGTCTCTTCTGCATCCTCTTGTTTCTCCAACTTTTCATCTACCGTGCAATCTATGCAACACCTGCTCTGGTATCCCCGCTTTGAAGCTGAATGAAGATGTGGAATGATTTTAACATGTAAATACTGTATAAAAAAGAAAAGACCAGTCGGTCTAAATGAGATGTGTGGAATAGCCAACGGGAAAAAATGCAAATTGTTTTCAAATGATGTAACAATGAATGTTGTCGTAAATATTTTTTTATATGTCCAAATTGCTAGGTGAAATAAAAATAAACGGATGAAAAATCATAGTGGGAAAGCTGTCAGAAGAACACTACAAAGGGACGTTTTTATTAATTTATAAATTCATTGCTTATCAATATCACGTTTGTCTTGGTGTCATTTTTGTGTTGCCTTTGAAATACATTACTCTTAAATGCAAACATGTATATCTTACATTAATCCCACAACTGTGAAGTAGTCTTTTTTTCATAGTTTATTTCCTTGATTCTTATTATTTTAGCACAACTGCAGCAGATAGAGAGAGGGTTCTGATCAGGTATCTGGATCCAACCAATCAGAACATGTAATGTCTCCCTCTGAGAGCCTTTGCCACTTTATGTACAGCCTCAGTTTTTTTACTCCTTGAGGAACTGGCCTGCTTTCAGAGAAGAGAGGCACATCTGAACTATTGTTCAGCTTTTTAAAGTGTCATTAAAGACATCTTAGAAGAAATTCAGAAATTTTCTTTATATTTTGTTTCCAGTAAATCTGACTGTCTTGTAATCTTTTAAGGTGGTTTTGGTTGATATTTCTTTAGCTCTCTACATGACTATTCTTTTTCTTTTTTTGTAAAGCATGAAGCATCCAGACAAGTGTGGCTCCAGGTCACTTCACGTATTCGTCAGTCCTTACTCCCATTTATCTCAACCTACTTCCATTTGTGCCCTTTTATTAAACTACATTGTCAGATTATATCTCTTGGTAGTTAAGTTAAATGTTTGATTAATTGTGGTGATAAATAAAGATGCCCAAAAAACACAGTAAATAAATTTATTTGTACTTTGTTTTCCCAAGATTTTATAGCACACCCTATTTCCATTTTTGCACAGTTCAGAATCTGATTTATTTCTCTTGATTATTATGACCCCAGATTTAGCCAAAAAATAAGTCAACTACCTGCTCTTAGATAATATTTATTGTAGTCCTGTAACTGCATTTGCTTACAGAATGAGTAGATAATAGAAGATTGCTTTAAATCACTGGCTGTCAAAGGAAAGGAAGTATAAAACCTCTCAAAGTGGGTAGAATTTAAGGCATGGATGGTGTAAAGTAGCTGCTGAAGGTCAAGAATGAAACAACCAGAAGAGGAGCTCAGCCGGCCAAGTTAGGAAAATGACCAGCACTTACCGGTTCCTTCTTTATACAGCAATGTGGAAAATAACCTATCGTATTTTAAATGGGGTCTTTAAAGACTTTATGAACAGCTACCTGCCGCAAAGACTGAACCAGAATATGGCTGCAGGTCCGGATCAGGTCAGCCCTAGAGTCCTGAAGACCTGTGCAGAGCAGCTCTGTGGGATTTTGCAGCACCTCTTCAACCTTAGCCTGGCCCAGAAGAATGTTCCAGTGTTGTGGAAGACCTCCTGTCTTGTTCCGGTACCAATGAAAACTCACCCATCAGTCCTCAATGACTACAGACCTGTTGCCCTGACATCCCACATCATGAAGGTCCTAGAGAGACTCCTGTTGGCCCACCTGAATAAGCAGACAAACTAACAGGACCCCCTTCCGTTTGCT
>JAHUTJ010026320.1:0-16909 GCA_036250325.1 Characodon lateralis | reverse complement strand
TTTTTGTTAGAAGCTGAATGAAGAACAAGGAGAAACAGAGTTTAGACCTGATGAAAAACCATTTTGCTGAAGCAAATAATGACACATTTTGAGGTATTTAGAAAAGAACTTAATCTGAGTTTTTGCTGACAAAGGTTTTTCTTAAACTCAGAGATGTTTACTATGGACCAGATAAATGTGCTTCTTTTGTCATCTACATAAATGACCTTTTTAAACGTTACATTCTCATCAAAGTGTTCCCCTCGTGAGGCTCCCTTGTCTTTATTCTTATATTTCAAAAAAGGAAAGTGGCATAAAGTTGATTTTCCTACATCTTAGTCAAATGGTAAAATCCTAAAACACGTTTATTTATTTTATTATGCCAAGAGCTTTCAAAATATTTTATTAAAATTGTTCCTTCTTTTATGAGCCTGTTCTCTTTTATCTCCATCTTTTCAGCCCTTCATTCCACTTCTGAAGAAATTTGGTCTGCCAAAAATAATAAAAGAAACATTTTTCAACACAGTCTGTTGTTCTGACTGAACATGTGAGACATTAGTGCAACATTAGTGCAGTTCTTGCTATTAAACACTTTGAGAGGAAAGGTTGTTAAGTTGTGGTGTTTAAAACAGAGCATAGAGCCTCATCCTGGACCGTATCAGTACTAATATTACAGTTATTAATAACTGTATACATATGGTATGTATGTCTCACCTTCAGTAAAACTGTATCCTTGTTTAATTAGTTTAGTTTATATAATATTACATGTGTAATTCAGAAAAAATAAAATAGTTACTTAATCAACCTGTGATTAATTGCTATGATTTATTTCTTAATTATGCTGCATCTTTAAACCCAGAGCTTTATGTTTAGAATCAGCACAGAAGATATGAAGGAGAAGAGGGAGGCTTATTTTTATACTTTGTACTACGTCTTACTGGAACCAGGAGATATTTTCCTGGTTTATTGAGCAACACTTTTTTTCTGTCTACCTGTAGTACCAGACTGTAACACTGGCTGCAGCAATGAGATCAATGTGTTGATCTGAAGGACCTTTTAATGTGTTTAGCTACGTTAGGATTAAATGCTTTTATTTTGACTGAAGTAAAGGACCAGATATTTTCACATTATGATGCAAATCCGGCTGGAAGAAGGTTGCTACTGTTTTCTATCACAGACAGATCATTTAACTTCACCTGTAGCTCAGGTGAAAGTTCCTCATCATGACCCTGAAGAAGCTCATTAGAGTGAATCTCCACCTCATGTCTTGCTGGGTGAATCAGTGATTTGCTGTACCTTACAATCAGCCCATCCTGAGTCAGCATTCAGGTTTTACCGCTATCTTCGTCTGGGTTATACCGCTCGGCGTCCACCTGTTCCTGAACACACACCCACCAGACTCCCACTCTCCAGAGTGCTCCGCTGTTGCTCTGAAATGAGCCCTGTTCGAGCCGCTCAGTGTAACTTTTCAGGTAATGAAGGAGGCTGGTCGACCTGGAGTAAACTGCTGTTCTGGCTGTGTGCGTAGTTGCGCATTCGTGCTGCTCCAAGTGCGCAAATAGCTATTTTTGTCTTCTCCTTTTAACTCACTGTCAGGTTAGGTGGAGCGGGACGTAATTATATGGAACACAATTGAAAAAATCTGATTGTTTTTAAATAAAAATGTAAAGTCCAATACCATTTTGTGGCTGCGTCTTTTTAATACTTCTACATTTCTTCTATCAAGTAGTCCAGGGCTGTTCAGGAAACATCCGGGGCTTTCGGTCCTGAAGCCCAGCTCTAACTACGCGCCTGCTAGTGAGGATCAAATGTGTATGTATATAATTGACCCTGTGTGTACCACGTTTTTGTTTGTTAAAAATTATTGAAGTTCTTTTTTGTGTGATATCGTCAATGCTGTAAACAAAAACGAAATGGCTTAAAAGTGACAAAAAAGGGGAATATTTTTAATAACATTGATGCTCAGGATGGGGGCATAAAAACCTCTCACCAGACCTGTAGATTTGCTGTATTTTCAAAATCCCCAAAGTGCCTCCCACTCTCAAAGCAGAGCTTCAGAGGGCCACCCGGGCCCAGAGCGCTCCCAGCTGAATTTAGCGTTTTGTTGTTTTTTCACTTTTTAGGAGGTTTTTTTAGGAGTCTTATTTCTTTTTTGTACTGTTTAGGGAACAAAAACCTAAAGCCCCCTGACATTTTCAGGGAAACAAGGCTGGACAATAAAACTGTAGATCAGCTCCTGAAGTGCTCACATCTTTTTCATCTAACACCCTCTTTCTTAAAAGAAGCTAAAGACAACTTTGAAATAGCTGAAAAAAGAGAAAAACTGCCCCCAGCTGGCCACCCAACAAACTGCTGTAAAAGCAGTTCTTCAGATTTTTCACAAAAAAAGAGTCTAAAAACAGTAAGATCAATGGACTTTCTTTTTTATTGGATCTTTAAGTTCTGCTTCAGTGTTCAGACTTAACTTTTCATCAGAGGGAAACTAAACATATAAAAATAGTATACAGATTCTAATAATAATAATTAAAAAAAAAAACAGGATGAAAAAGTCTAATGGAGAGGGTCATGTCATGTGACTTTGTTGTGTATGGCACTGAGCTCAGCCCGAATTTTTCTGAATGTTGGTCTGTTTTTAGGGTCGTACTGCCAGCAGTTGTTCATGACCCTGCAGATCTCTACGGGACAGCCGTGAGGAGCAGGCATACGGTATCCTGCAACAAGATTCAGGATCAGTTTTCCTCAGGATTATCTGCACACAAGCATTTACCTTCTGGAGGTTGGGACATGGCTTTACCTTTCTCCACCTCGTCCCGTGTCTGCTGGTTATTCATGCTCGTGTACGGAGTCATCCCCATAGAGAAGGTCTCCCACAATAAGATTCCAAAGCTCCACACATCACTCTGTGTGGTATAACGACCTGAGAGAAACAGCAGGGGGCAGTATTTGCAAAGGAACAGGTGTATCCTTTTGACAGATTTCAGCTTGCAGAGTGCAACCAGGGTGAAATTATTTTGGCCTACCATAGTTCAGGGCTTCTGGAGCGGTCCATTTGACAGGGATCTGTCTGAGACCCCCCTCTGCAGAGTAGACACCGTCATCTCGCTCGCGGGACATCCCAAAGTCACTGATCTTTACCACGTTGCGTTCAGCAACCAGGCAATTTCTTGCTGCGAGGTCCCTAAAAAAAGAAACCGATATATGAGGAGTGAAAAATAGACAGAAAGATAATGTTCTGCAGAAGAAACAAGAGGAAGAGAACAGACAACACTGAAAAGGGAGAACATGTCTCTGGGGATTTATATGGATACAATTTGACATTCTGTGTTGCAGGTTGAGCAGCCATTCTTCCAGAAACCTGCTCTAATGTGTTCCTGCTGGGTGAATTGTACTCAGCCAGATATTACTATCCCCACCTCTTCCTCCTCTTTTCCACAACTCCCAAAGCCTCATGATGAGTCAATTCTTAGCTCACAGTAATTTTTTTACTTCCCAGAATTTTTCTGAATTTCAGAATTTTTTGATTGAATTTTCTTTTATTTATTTTTTCATCTCTGCGAGGATACCTTAAACTATACAACCGGTTCACTATAATTAGTTCACAAGTCTTTTAATAGCTGTTTCCTATAACACTGACTTAAGACTGAGATCTAGTGAAAATGAATCTCATCACGGCCTTTTCTCTATTATCTCACAAATGAGCGAAAAACATATTGTGCTAGCAGAGAAGATAACCTCTACGACTCTGAGGGGAAAATTAACAAACATATTTGCAGGTCCTAAATGTGTGTGAACCTGATTGTTTTTCCAGGTCTGGAATGCAGATGCAGACCTGCTGGTTACATATAGTACCTCCAGTGTGCAAAAAGCACCTCTCTGCATTGATACAGTTAAATGACCACATTTAAATGGGGTTTTGCATTTAGGAGTATGCATATCTTTGTGTATATTTACATAAAGTAACAGATCAGGGCTGTTTGCATTGCAGAGACTACACAGAATAAATCAACTGAAAGACAGTGGTACTTTTGATGTTAGAAAGAAAAAGACAAAAGCAACATGGTCTGTAGAAGAAAACAGATCAAGGATGCCACAGCAGGTAGAATTCATCCTCTCCTCCAGTAAACTATGCAAGATATTTTTGAAGATAATTTATCTAATCTATTAAATTGTCAAAATAAATTTAAAAAATCCTGTTGCTTTTTAAAACGGACAATACAAAAGTTTACAACTGTGGACCATTCCAACAGACTCTTCACTTGCAGAGATAAGCAGAATTATAAATATTTTTATTTTACTGATCATGTTGGATAACTCAGTTCGGAGAAACATTGGAATGTCTGTCCTACTCTACTGTTGCAATAACAAAGACTTTCAGCTGAAGCCAAGGAAAGAAACCAAAGATATTTTTTTTATTTATCAAGTGAAATTAACAGCACACGCTTGCTTTTTTAGTCTGATACAATTATAAGATAGTTCAGTATAATTGTATGGATTACTATATTGTGATACATTTTAAACTTGAATCAATGCTTTTTATCTTTAAATAAGTCAGTGAAATGTATGCATTGTTCTACTGTCTTTTTCATTCTGCAGCATCACATTAATTTCCGCCTCATAACTCCAGTGCAGAAATAAAATATTGGGAACAAAACAGTAGCAAAGCATGTAGGATATTGGGCTGTGCTGTGATTTACCCCCTAAGTGATTTAGAGAAATGTTGGGTTGACTGCATTTAAACCTTCTCAGGTTCGCTTTTTACTCCTTTTGTTGACATAAAGGGTTACCTTTTGAGATCTTGGCTGCCTGTTTTAATTTTCATTGGACAATTCAGTTTTTTCAGTTTAATTCAATGCAGGATTGAATGGTTGTGTTTACGGTAAGCCCAGGGAATGTTTTCTCACATTTTATTAGGGGAAATGATTTTATTCCTGTTATTAAAGTGCTTTTTTAACTGTCATTACAATATACAAGGAAGTGCTGTGACAAATCACACTGATTAAATAAATAAAGTGGGTTATTTTATTATCTTTAAAGGGTTTAGATGTCAGTCCACATCAGAGAAGCTAGAGCTGTTCTTGTTCTGCAAAATATTTCCAAAAATCAACTTGGGTATGATAATCTTGGCTATTTTAGATTTTTTTTGTTTTTTATAATTAACTTTTATTTCTCTCATAAATTGCTTTGTTGTGATTTTCTTGATCATATTAATGCTATGTTTTAAATACACAATATAAGTCAATTTGAGGAAAATAACAGCATGAAAAACACACAGCATCTAAATGCAGGATGATTTTTTTATGTTTTCTATATTGAATACAAATTCTTCCTTTACTACATGTGACATTTAGAATTTGTCACCCAGTTTAGCAGGTTAAAATAAGAAGGAAACACATTACTAATGTAATAAATCATATCATAGCATGAGTACATGAGTATTTTTGAAAGAAGGGGTTATGGATTTTTGTTGCTTATTATTAATGATCGGATCACCATTACAGTCACCATTTTTGTATTACCATCCAAAACTATTATTAAATGTTTTGGAGTTGAAGACATAAAGAAAGAGGAGGGAAAGTAAAAGAAAAAGGGACAGAGAAATAAACTGTTAATAGATTACTAGTGGTGGGTCGTCTCATCCATCTGTTTACCTTACCTTCACCTTGCATGCCTTGTTTATCTTCTGGTTCTGCTTGTATAAACCCAGATATTTATGTACACTGTATAAAAAGGTGCATAACCTTTTTTTCATTGTCTAATATTAAATCAGACCAAACCCTTCCTGTTTTAGGGTCAGTCAGGATTATCAAAATTACTTCTATTTGTATCATGCCTGAATTAATAAGAAATTTAGAACTATACATACACTAAGATTACTATAGCTTTAAAGAGTCTGGAAAAGCCCAGATGATGACTGAATGGTTTAGTAAGCTTCGGATTTGGTAAATTCACAACATTTGAATTAAATGGAGGCACACTTCAAACACACTGCTTCTTTGTGTGACATCATATGGAAATCAAATGAAATCAACCAAGATATCAGGAAGAGACTCAAATCTGGACCATCCTTTGGTACAACATTCAGATGCCTGAAAATGCCATGTTTACATGTTTAAACAATAATATGTATATTATAAACAACACGGGAATGCCCAGCCATCATACTGTTTATGGAAGAAACAGGTCAGTTTCTCAGAAATGTACATCTATGGGTGTGAAATGTATCCACCCTGGAACAAAAGAAAAAGACCTTGTGAAGATGGTGGCAGATTCTTGTAGGAGAGTACCCAACTCCAGTCCTGGAGAGTTACTATCCTGAAACTCGTAGAGGCATCTCTTCTCCAACACACATGAACCTGAATCAGATGGATGGCTCCATTCCTCTGCAGAGCTGAAGAACATGCTGGTGAGGGAATTCAGCCTTTCGATTCAGGTGTGTTGGAGCTGGGAAGCATCTCAAAGTTGCAAGATAGTAACTCTCGAGGACTGGACTTGGGCACCCCTGATCTACAGTGAGACAGGTCCTGTACCAACATGGGTTGAAAGGCCTCTCAGAGAGCAAGACACCATTTACCATTATGAAAAGCCAGATAACAGTTTGCAAATGCACTCAGAGACAAAGACCCTAAATTGTAGAGACATATGCTGTGATCTGATGAAAAAAAGATTTTAAGTGATGACCCATAATTACATGCGAAAGAAAAAGGGGTAAACTTGCAAACCTGAAAACACCATCCCAACTATAAAGTACGGGGGATGTCAGCATTATGGTATAGGAGTGTTTTGCTGCAAGAGAGACTGGTGCACTTTACAAAAAAGATGGTGTCATTAGGAAAGAACATGATACAGAAACATTAAAGCAACATGCCAAGATATCAGCCGAGAAGTTGATTCTTAAGTACAAACATGTCTTTTAAATGAACAATGACCTTCAGCATGAAATTAGTTACAAACTGGCTTTAGGACAACAGCGTCACTGGTTTGGAATGGCTGTCCCTAAGTCCTGATTTCAGTGTGACAGAAAATTTGTGGCCAGAGTTGAAAAAATGTGTGAGAGCAAAGCGGCCTAAAACCTGACTTAGTTCCAGCAGTTCTGTCAGAAGAAATGGGTCCAAATTCAAGCAAGCTGTTCAGAAGCTGGGGAAAGGAAGCCCAAAATGTTTGACTCAAGTTATGCAGTTTAAAAGGTAATTCTACCATTTACTAAAGAAATGTATGTAAGCTGAAATTAAAGAAAGTTTCTTTAATCATCTCTTCCATTATTCTGGCATTTAACTAATAGAAATAATTTTGGTAATCCCAACTGACCTAAAACAGGTAAAGTTTAGCTTAATTTAATGTTAGACAATACAAAAAATGGTTATTTGTCTTTTTAAACAGAGTATGTATATATCTAGATTTTAACCGACATCTAAATTGCTCCTAAGCTGATTTTTCTTTTACCTAGCCCTGGATGATTATTACGTTTTCTTGAACTTTTTATCATCAGGTGGTCAGTTTGGACGTAATTATTTCCAAATCTCTGGAAACAAATTAATAAAACCATTGTTTTTTAACTGCATCTGGTCCATCTCAGTCAAACAACCTGCAACACCTTTTTTCTTGTCATGGTTGCCATTGTTTCCATTTAACTGTGGCATTTAAATATGTTAAGTTTACATGTGTTATCGTCTTGAGAGAGAAAATTATAATAAATACATACTAAAACCAGCGGCTTGATCTTAAATAGCTAGTAAAAGATAAACCCGACGTCTCATCTATAGTTGGAGTAAAGAAGGGCCTTGCTCTGGAACACTCCAGTCTGATCCTCCCAGCAGCAGGCAGTTCACACTGATTTTCCCTGCAGAGGCTGAGTTTCTCTGAGCGTACCAGCTTTGATGGTCGGGTTCAGCTCAACTATCTATTCCTGACGTTGCTGTTTGTATCATCTTAGTAAAGATGGTTCTTGCACATTACAGATTCAAAAAAGAACCCACTTAAATGACAATAAAAAAAACTGCACTCAGGTGATGATGGCTGGAGCAGAGTCTAAATGAGTTCCCTGGTTAAAACACCTCTGTCTGGGTTTGTTGTCAGATGAAAGGAGCATTCCACAGTGAGAAATCAAGATGTGCTTTTAAGGGTGTTATGTTGCAGACACACTTTCTGATCTTTGCTAAATCGATGGAACATGCAGCAAACATGGATAACACTCCATCTTAAAGTTTCACACTATCTGTTCAGGAACTTTAACAAACAAAGTCAGGGTGTGTCACAGCTACTTAGCAGAGACGAAAAAACTGATGGTCACTACAGTATGACACACATAAGACAAAAAGGTTTAAAGCATAACCTTAATGACTCACAGGAGAAGCCTTTAAATGGTAAAAAGAAAGATTGCAGCAGATTTTCTGCTAAATCCCACAGTAAAATGCCTTAAGTCCATTATGATCAAAGGTCCCAGAGGTTACATGAAAGCATCCAAGATGTGATGCCTTTAACGTTCAGCTTTTTATTAATCAGAATTTGGTGTTTGCATTCAGTGACAGTGTTTAAATCACCAAAAAACCTATTTACCTGGATGAAACTTTGCTGTTTGAATGCATATTAGTTGTTATGGTTTATGTAATAAACATTCCTTCAACTTTGCAAGTCAAGTAAAACATTCCTTTTACCATTCATTTATTATGAGTGGAACATGTCCTTGTGGCTAAATTAAGTTCTTGCTTTACATAATTCATCATCAGTGAATGATATAAGGTCTGTGCTGCCTTGGTATAAACTAAAGTATTTCAAAGCCTTATTTTAAATTGTTACAGAATTTTTTCCTTGTTTCAAAAATGCATAAAAATATAACTGATAGTATAAAGATACAAGATGGATTTCTTGTGATTTATTTATCGGTAAAGCACCAACCTGTGGATGCACTTCTTACTCTCCAGGTACTCCATTCCTGCTGCAACATTTTCAGTCATTTTGACCAACGTCTTAGCCGTCAAACTGTGACCCTCGCTCCGCAGGAAGGAGAGAAAATCCCCGCCTAGAAATGTTTAAAAAACAAAGAAAAAAGAAATTAAGTAAATGATGCTGCTGAGTGAATGGGGTGGAACATGCAGAGATGGTGTTTACCTGAAACAAGCTCCATGATGATGTAGATGGGCTGTTTCTGCGTGCAGACTCCGATCAGTTTTACAATGTTCGGATGGTTATACTGCTTCAGGATCCTGCAGAGTACATCAGTAACACAGAGGCTCTGCTGCTAATTTATATGTGTGTGTTTGGACATGCACTGACCTGGCCTCCATCAGGAACTTGCTCTTCTGCTCTGGAGCCAGGCTCTCTTTGCAGGATTTCACAGCTACAGGAGTGTAATCAGAGCGTAAACGGCCACTGTACACCTCTCCAAAGTTGCCCTGCAGAGCCATTTTTATATTTTTATTAAACTCATTCAGCATTTGGCTCGTTCTGTCATGGACTTTAAATTTTGTTTGTTTTAATAGGCTTTTTGTTGTAGTTACTAAATTAGTTTAATGTTCTGTGCTTATTTGTGTTCTTGGTGAGAACATTTCATTTGTTCCATAGTTTATTTAGAACATCCTGCTTTCCACTTTTCTCTCCCTAGCGCTGCCAGTACTGCCAAACCCTTTTCTCTCTAAAGGGTTGCAAAAGTGGCATGTTTCAATCACAAGGCTTCTGGAAAAATATCATTTGAAATTATTAGATTAGATTTTTGTATTACTTTATTTTTCCTTCATGATAATTTAAAATTGTGTTTGTAAATTAATATTCAATGAGTGTTTTACTAGCACTACTTAGAGTCTTAAAATCAGTTTTTAATATTCATTTCTATCCATAACCCCCACAGAATTAGCCCTACATCCCTTCATACTCTCTAAATCCATCTACATGCTTCCCCTCGTCTACATCATCACTCGCCATGGTCTTCATTTCCACTGCTATGCCGATGATGTCCAACTCTCTCCACCCTGACCAATTGCATCATTCAAATAAAATCATGGATGAACTCAAACTTCCTCAGACTCAACTGTGATAAATCAGACATCATCATCATCGGTTCCAAATCTCTTACAAAGCCTCCCATAACTTCAGTTTTACCATTGACAACACCCTTTTGTCTCCCTCCACTCACATCTGCAACTTTGGAGATGGAGTCCTCCGAACACCAGGTCAATCACATCACAACGGCCTTCTTCCATCTAAAAAATATTGCTCGTCTCTGCCCATCACTCCCCTTCTCGGCCATTGAAATTCTCATTCATGCCTTCATTACTTCCAGACTCGACTACTGTAACAGCATTCTTTATGGTCCGTCATCCAAAGTCTTTAATAAACTCCAATACATACAAGACTCTGCTGCTCGTCAGCTCACCCACACCTGCTCCCATGAATACATCATCCCAGTTCTCCAGAAGCTCCCTGTCCCCCGACGCATTCGTTTCAAAGTTCTCCTTCTTACCTACAAACCTCTTCATAACCAAGCCCCCTGCTACCTCACCAATCTGCTCCACTGTCACATTGATTCACGCCGCCTTCGCTCCTCTGACGCCAACCTCCTGTCTCCACCACTCAGAACTAAGCACATGACCTGGGGTGACAGAGCCTTCTCCATAGCTGCTCCCACCCTCTGGAACTATCTCCCTATACACATCTGTGGCTGTACAGACCGCATTCAAATCACATCTTAAAACTCACCTTCTTAGAACTGCTTTTAATGTGTGATTTTTTTAGTCCTGTCTTATTCTCATCCTGTGTTTGGTAATGTCTAGTGTAATGTGTTTGTCTTGCTTTTATGACTTTGTTTGATGTACCTGTGTGTTTTGATCTTGTAATTTGGTTTGACTCCTGTAAAGTGTCTTTGATGATTATTATTATCAATATTTCATATCTAACGCAGAACAGATGATGAGCTCCTCTCATTCAGCACGATGAATATTTCACTTTTGAATCGCAGAATAGCTTGAAAGTTCGGGGTTTCACAGATATGTTTTTTTCCAGCCTCTCTGTGGTGTACATTTTATACCCAGCAGTGTTACTGACCTGTATCCAAGAATCATAATTAAGTGGGACCACTGTGGAGGTTCCCTCTAAGGCTGTCAACATCTATAGTCTTTCCGCTGTGCAGAAATTAACTCTCAAGCTAAACTGAAATTATTAACAACTTTCTAGAGATAGAAAACTGAAATGTTCGAGGTGAAGGGGCGGGAACACATAAACTGGTAGATCTGAAATGGGAACCTCGGGGGATAACCACAGAGGTGCATCTGTGTTAAAAACAAGCATAAAAATGCTTAAGTTGTTTTTTTCCATCACTTTCTCTGGAATCTCTTGCAGTCAATGTTGAGGGAAACAAAATAAAAGCTTTGGCTCACATCACATCACTGAGATGTACCCACCTTTCCAATAAGGGGTCCCAAGATAATATCGTCATGTTCCAGCACCCATTTATCCTGCAAGGGTTAGAAACCAAATGCAGACACAGAGAGCGAATTACAAAGAGGATCTCTGATTACTGAGAAAGAACTTCAACAGAAAAGGTAGGTATGATTTGTAAACGTCATTATTAACTGTATTTGGGTTGAAGCTCTGGACCTAAAGGGTGAATATCTTCATATATATTTGAGCCAGATAACCCACAAATCTTGAAAGTCAGTCAGTCATTTTCTACCGCTTATTCCATAGTGGGTTGCGGAGGAGCTGGTGCCTATCTCCAGCAGTCTATGGGCAGGAGGCGGTGTACACCCTGGACAAGTCACCAGTACATCGCAGGGCAACACACAAACAACCAAGCACACACTCATTCATACACCTAAGGGCAATTTAGAGTTACCAATTAACCTAACAGGCATGTCTTTGGACTGTGGGAGGAAGCCAGAGTACCCGGTGAGAACCCACACATGCACAGGGAGAACATGCAAACTCCATGCAGAAAGACCCACAGTCGGGAATCGAACCCAGGACCTTCTTGCTGCAAGGCAACAGTGCTACCAACTGCGCCACCGTGCAGCCCAATCTTGAAAGTAATTGGATAAATTAAAGAAAAGGGACAAAAAATTCAGTCAGTCTTACTTTTAGTATGGGTTTCTTCAGGGTGGCCTCAGACTTTTTGGTGACGGATAGGCCTGACGACTGCAGATGATGGATAAGCTTTGGGATGCTGTGGAAGCCTTCTCCATCCAGACGGTACAAATTCTATTGACACACATGGAAAAGGGATCACAGAGGTGAGCTGATGGGCAAACAGGGATAAAGGAAACCTTACTAACATAAAAAATAAAAAACGTTTAATTCTTTATTTACATAAAAAAGGAATAAAACACAATTAATTTTTTTTCAAAATCATAAAAGCAATATTAATTGGTGATGGAATGATGTAAGAACGTGAAGCGTGCACTGTGGCTTTTACTTACATCCGTGTTCTGAATGAGGAAGTGCTTGCACGATCCTTCCCATTGCACAGAGATGACATGAACCTGTTTTTCCTGACTCTTTCTCACCAGAAAGTCTCCATCATTCTTGAGTAACTGCTGGACTTCCAGCCTGGGAATGGCTCCGTGGTACCAGTCTTGCTGACACAGGGGACGGTCTGTTTCCTGCACGGTGGAGAGGACTGGGTGAACCTGGAGGCAGTGGGAAGAAATGGGATCTTTATTAGAGTTGGCAGAAATCTTAGGGAAGTAAAACAAAAACAGAGCATGTACTTTTTGTTGATTTTACAGAGATCTGGTAGAGATTAGTTAAAGACACTTCAATGAAGAGTCTATAAAACGTGAAAGTCGGAGCACTCCAAAGTGCATGCCTGCCGGGCACCAGAGTGATGTAAATCAGAGAAGGAGCAGCTCACTCAGAAACTGCATTTCATATTTAAGGTGCATCACATTAGATATATTAGCATTTGCTCAGATTATTATTAATATGCAGACAGTCATTTTTATTATTAGAGTTCTATTAAAATACTTTTCGTGCTTACAGTCAGTGTGTTTCTCAGCATTTTATATGTAAACTTGCTGCTTATGAGGTAAAGTTCAATGTGGGTCAGGCAGAGTTTTGAAAGCAATTGACCTTAAAATGTCCGTGTAACGTGCTGTCAGAGCACAACACACCCAGGGGATGTCCTGTGAAACTCTGACACTGTTTCTGCAGAGTGATTTATTGTTTGTTGCATAGTGAAAGGTTGGAGGAGTTAAAAAACAGGCCCTGCAGTCAATCTCCACTCAGGTAGGACCATAAAAAGGAAAATACCTTCAGCTGGAACAAATGTCCTTCACCCATAATTATATAAAGCTGTAACCAACGCTGCAGGTATGTTTATGTTGACATGATATGATGATTAATTTAATTAGTTTTCTTTTAATTCTTGCATGTGTTTTCCGTCCTTTTTAGGAAACATACATGTTAGATTCGTTTAAATTGAGCAAAGCCATCATGGTTTCAACTTCCTGCAGCTCATGTCAAAAAGTTCACATCCCACTTCCTCATCTTAAGAAATTCATTCTGGTGCAACTAGGTTGATCCGGTCACACCTGACAGAGGGCCTGAAGTCATAATTTCTATTCTGACTTAAATTTGTTATTTTTATTTGTGACCCCCCCAGTAACAGGGCCTGTTTGCTGTAGTTTCTGCTGCTGCATTGAGCTGATTTTTCTCCAAGTGAATACATCATATTTCAGACACACTTCACAATAAGGACTCTAAACGATATTACGTTACATCTGGACTATATGAACTTATGAAATATTGTGTTTAGATGACAAATATTATTTAAATGGTTTGATAAGGGTCCGTTAACCATTACCTAATAAAGAACTACTGATTATAAATAAGTGAATAAGTGAAACAGATGTGAACAGAAGTTATACAGTAATAAAGCATTAATAAGCAGTTAGTCCCATATTTAGCCCTGGCTGATTTCATAATCAACCATTGACTAATATTTGTCCCTTTAATATAATGTTATCAGCAGTTCAGCATTAGTTGATGAAAAACTACAGGCAGTTCAGGCTTCCTCATTAGTTTGTGAGCCTTTATTTATAAGGTGTTACCAACATTTGTTCATTTTCTGCCTTTTGTTGTAATTTTTTGCTTGTAACACTTCCTTATTTGGTGGCAAGGGATGCTTGAATTTGTAATCAGAATAATTAGAGACAGCTTGTGGAAATATTTGGCCCTTTAAACATATTTATTATTTGCTGCATAAACACTGCCAACTGAATGAAATATTAATACCAACCTACCTCAGATTTGTGTCTGAACAGGCTGGTCAGATTGTTCTTGAGTCCATCCATGAGAATTTTACCCGGAATATGAATGCTGTCCTAAAGATAATCAAGAAAATCATTATGGTCGATATAAATGTAACCAGCAAAGTGCAAGGAGGGACATTTTCATACAATAAACAATGAAAAGGTCATCAAAAGAAAACATTTGCTTTTAATTGTTGTCATTTCTGTTTTCTGGTGCCTTCAGGGGCCTGGCTGAAGCCCGGTCTTAGTGTGTCTTATGAGGTAACCGAATAATCAAAATTTTGAATTGATTTTTTCTAGTAAGAACAGTAGACTTCAAGAATTAATGTTTAAACAATATCCCTTGTGGACTTAATGAAATTTGGAAATGAAAAAACAACAGTTTCTTCATTTGCTACAATGGATGCAAAGATTTATGTGCTTTTCTATCAGCAATAATAACAGCCGCAGGTGATGTACTTTAATGTAAACGGAGGTATGTGAAGTGAAGGTATAGTCAAAAGAAAACAGCAGTTGAATCAGTGCAGCCAGGTGATAAAAAACATATCTTGTGTATTTGCAGCACAGCAAAGGCTGTGATTTGTTTCTGTTTTGCTTTTTTATACAATCTATATGAAGTTTTCTGAAATTTTACTTCTGAAAATCTTAGGCTGCAGTTTTGTTGTTCATCTTCATGTCCATGTGGGTTTTTGTTCTCAGAAAGTTAATGACTTCAGCTTGATATGAAACTTTCTTGGTATGACATTAAGACTCACTCATTTCTGAACAAATGTTGGTAGATTTTCTCTACCTGAAGCATCTAAATAGTTTCAGTGAGATGTTCTGCCTATTTATTGACCTGCGTGAAAAAGCCCACTACAGCTGGTGAAAGAGGAAACAAGCAAAGGCCTGCAGCAGTGGAGAACATACATGGCTTGATGAGGATAAAAGTGAAACAGAATCCATGTCCAGCCTCAAGGCATGTGGAGGTTCTCTGGAACCCAGCTGATCCAGTTTCTCCTTCAGAAGAAGTCTCTGAATCTCCAGTTTGGCCTTTATACCTTGAGACAGAGCAACCTGCTGCCTGCACTCTTCCATCGCATGTCTCTTGCTGAACTGATAGACCCTGGAGAAAGAAAACAGTATTAAAATGAGTGTGTTGTTTGATTTTGTTCACCGTCTGTAGCTAAGTCAGGTATGATGGTCCTTGAAACTAATCAGAAACATGTAAATCAGCAGAAATGTTGTTTGTTTTATAAACTACTGGGGGAGGGGTTACTAGAATACAAGTTTTTAAGTATTATATCTCAAATTTACATGGGTGTACATGAAATACTTTAAGCAGAACAACTTCACATTTAAAATCTTTGAAAAATCTATCATTTAATTGTTGTACATGTACTCAGTGAAAAATAAACCTGTTCAGTAATACTTTTGTGTTTGTTTGTCTTTATTGTTATTGCTGGCAGACAGTTCAAGTTAAATGTCTTAAATCCACCTAATTACTGAAGATGGTGCTGGAGCAGTGATCATGTCAGCAGCTCTGCTAAGATTTCAGCAGCTACCGCAAAGGGCTTTGTGTAGGTATGTGGTGAGCTTCATTTGTGATGCAGATGGTTGGCAGTTAAGCAAAATACCTATCTTTTCTGTTATGATAATCAGGTGCCTATAGACATGTCATTTAAAAGCGTGGACACAGCTGAACATGCCTACTTGTTGTGTTGTTTACCTTTAATTAGTCAAAGGCTCCAGCTGGTGTGGCTTAAAGATGGATGTGACCGGTGGATTAGTTTCCATTGGTTTCCA
This sequence comes from Characodon lateralis, assembly GCA_036250325.1. Classification (NCBI taxonomy): domain Eukaryota; kingdom Metazoa; phylum Chordata; class Actinopteri; order Cyprinodontiformes; family Goodeidae; genus Characodon; species Characodon lateralis. Next base: position 908 of record JAHUTJ010026320.1, on the reverse strand, counting down.
ACAGACAAGAATCAAGACAAACGTGGCTGGGCAGTCTAAACTTAAAGCAACCAACAAAAACCCTACTGGCGAGCTCTTTTTATCTGTAAACTACAATCCCTGCCCCACTACTTTGGCAACGACAGACCGCCAGAGAAGAAACGTTGAGTTCTGAAAAGGATTAACAGCGCTGCCAAGAGCAGATCAGATATGATTTTAGGCTCCAGAAATGAATAACATAGTAATGTCCTTATAGTATGCAATTACTCAATGCGTAACATCCCAGTCTTCCCCTCCCTCACTGTATTTTTAACCAAAAAAAAAACACATATAAATTGTCAAATACAAAAATAATGTGCTCTCAAGATTTAAAAGCATAGCAAACGCCAAATCAGCGCTGAAATAAATAATACTTTTAGCTCCCTTCTTGTCGGTCACTCCACAATAAGTGAGAAAAATTAATACTAGGCTGTTCACGAAATAGCAGTTTGTCTGCATTTTTCTTTACAAATTAAAACATTGACTGTACCTGATAAATGCATCAGATTTATATTTCTTGTAAATCATTGAACTACTATTTAGATGTGTCTCTGCAAACTTCTGTGCCTCATGATGTCGGCCAGCTTCTGGCGCCTGTGAACAGATATTCCCACCCAGGATTTTTTGGGCTGTATTTCACAGTTTCTTTGCATTTCTTGGTTTTACCTCAGAATTGGATTAAGGTTCAGAGATTGGACTGACCAGTCCATAACGTTGATCTTGTTGCTCTGGAACCAAAATGCCGCTTGTTTACGAGTGAGACTTGTAGAAATATATTATGTGTGTGCATTATTATTATTATGTTCATAACCAGTGTGGGAAGTAAAATGTATAACCTGTGTTAGTATGAGACATTGTGTGGCCTGCAGAATTGTTATTGCACAAACTTG
>JAHUTJ010026319.1:0-16918 GCA_036250325.1 Characodon lateralis | reverse complement strand
CTATGGCCATGAACTTTGGGTCATGACCGAAAGAATGAGATCCCGGATACAAGCGGCTGAAATGAGCTTCCTCCGTAGGGTGGCCGGGCACTCCCTTAGAGATAGGGTGAGGAGCTCGGCCATCGGCTCGGAGTAGAGCCGCTGCTCCTCCACATCCAGAGGAGCCAGTTGAGGTGGCTCGGGCACCTATACCGGATGCCTCCTGGATGCCTTCCTCGGGAGGTGTTCCAGGCAGGTCCCACCGGGAGGAGGCCCAGGGGACGGCCCAGGACACGCTGCAGGGACTATGTCTCTCGGCTGGCCTGGGAATGCCTTGGGCTCCCCCCGGAGGAGCTGGAAGAGGTGTCTGGGGAGAGGGACATTTGGGCGTCTCTGCTGAGTCTGCTGCCCCCGTGACCCAGTCCCGGATAAAGCGGAGGTCGATGAGTATGAGTATGAGTACAAAAAGAAATAGCCTGATAAGCAATCCTGCCTTTGGTTTATTTCACCTTTCTCTGGTTAGTGTATTAACAGTAAGGACGGATGCTGTAGGAAAACAAAGAATGAGTGAGAGAGGTCGAGAGGCAACCTGTGCTCGAGCTTCACACAGCAGACCATCCTTCTTGATATCAAGCAGCGGCTTTGAATCAAAGCAAATAAATTACTGCTGTTCAAAGTTCAATAACCTGTGTGTGGCAATTCACAGATGTCCCACCGAATCCCAGCCATCTCGGCTGATAGGCAACGTTATAGAGCCAGCAAATGGGCTATAAATTAATATACCATGAGAGAAACCATATTGGGTGAAATGGAACGCGCTGTATTGGTTCAACAAAAGGTTTCACATCTTTAAAGCAGATATGTGATATGAAATTTTACAGCTGAAGGAGAAATGTCACAAAGCTTTGATAAGAGAGCGAGGAACTTTCTCCCCCATCCGCCCAAACTGCTATTATCAGGTCTCAGTGGGCAAAATGCATCATTTATAACCCACAGCCCACACTATTATTTTTGAGAAGGGCATTTGTTTTTATACACTGATGAACCCCCAACTCCCGAAGAACCCCCTGATGCCCCCCACCTCACACTTTTCACACCTACCTCTAAATCCAACCCACTGATTTAGAGGTACCTGCATTTTGAACTGGAAACACGTGGCAAACTTCCAGGCAACCCAAGATGTGGAGGTCCTTTAGATAGAAGAATCTAAGCCTGTTTTTGTTTAGCGAAGTGTTGATGTCCATTAAATACAGCTTTTTAATTTATTTTTATTTAGCGAGCTTAATGAATAAATGCACTTTAATAAATGCACCAAAGTATTTGTCAGTTAGTTGCCATGTGGTTTGCACACACTGACACAGAAACCATTAAATGGCTTTAGTAGATCATGTTCCATGTATTGCGTTTCAAGTCAGCTGCACCAGATCTTTTCATGCATGGTCATGAAGTGGGCTAACGCTCTTCGTATTCTTTCAGTAATTTTCACTAATGGACAAGTTGGTGCACTTATTTTGTGCAGTACACAGGGCCGCCTTGGTATTTCTTGCAGACTGCAAGCAGATAAGATACGAAAAACTGTAAACTTACAGCTTTCTGTTATTTTTCTGCCAATAAAAATATGTTCTTGAATTTGTAATACTGGGCAGCCAGGTTGCCTAACTTGCATAAAGACAAAGAAAACATGGCTTGTATACCTTTGCACGACAGATGACTTGCAGTCCAGTAGATCAGTGGGAAGAGGACTCTTGTTGTAATTGGAAGGCTGTGGGTTCAATTCCTACTGTATATAGTTTCAGTTCAGTTGTTTTTCATATATTTAATAAAAAAAGTAACAGTAATCAGTTGAAGATCCCAGAGAAAGGATTGTGTTTTGTTGTAGATTATTAAACTTACTAAAATGATACCAAATTGATTTGATTTGATATCTAGGTATAAACCTTGGCTTTTTTTTTTTATGTAGCGCACTAACAAGCAAACTAACACCTTGGACATTTTAGCAAATTGCTACTTCAAATACATGCATTCACAGACAAGAACCTTAGTCCCATAGTACATTATCGACACAGCCAATGTGGTTTGGTGTCATTGAACACCTGAAATATACCAGCTGTCAGGCACCACTCTGTCTCATCAAAAAGCCTGGAGAAGTTTGCAGCAGGCTGGCTGACAACAGTCTCTGAGGCATCCATCTTTAGCCAAGCACCGCAGTTCCTATTGATAGTAAAAGGAGACAGCAAAACTTAAAGAATGACTGTCCTCACATACAGATATCTCAGACAACATCTAGAGGACACAAAGCAGTCCTGCTGCAATCTGATATGTTTAAATGCTTTTCTTTCAAATTTCAAAACCATCAAAAGCACATTACTCTACCTGAGTGTGACAGGATGACTGAGGGATGGTCAGTGCACACACAAGTAAAAACAGGATAACAAAACTAAGACTGGAGCTGTGAAGGGAAGTAGCTGTTCGGCTCTTTGAGTCTTGATGTGAAATAATGTATTTTTTCAAAAAACATGGGTAACACCAGGAAGTGGACGATCATCGATATCAAGGTTTACCAAGCTTTTAAAAAGATGTTAAAACCATAAAAAATGTCATCATACTATTCCTAAAGTCCTTTTAATGAGAGGTCAGAGAAAGTGACCTGCTGGGAGGAGCATAGCATAACGCATTGCTGGATGTATGGACATTTTTCTAGTGACAGTCATGAAGTGGAAGCTAAAGAGGTGCCACTCATTACTGCTATCAAGGAAGGTAAGGCTGCTTTAAAGCTACTATTGGCAAGCTATAAATGGCATACATGTTAAACTAATTACTAGCTAATAAAGAGCAGAAGGGAACAAAGGAAAATAGTCTATGTATAAAAATAAAAACAGCAATGAATCAATACTTTAGATAATAGGATTATAGCTGTAATATTCAATCTTAGAGATAGATGACCTCATCAAGCTGTTCCAGGTCAAAACTGATATCTGATTTTCTTTGGGGTCTGACCTCCCATTTTGGATGTTTTCTTTCAATAATAAACAATAAAGCATATGTCTGTAACTTTTAACAGATTTTTATTAAACTCAAAAAAGTTAATCAGACATGCTGATGGCTGATGCATTTATAGACCACAAATGGTGGATGTTCTTAGTTTTGATGCATTTCATGAATGGATTGAGATTTTTCTGTTTTTGACCTGACGATCATGATGGTGCATCTCAAGCCAAAATGTTAGATTATTTTAGCTGCAACAAGAATAATTATTTTTCTGTTTTAAAAGTTATTGGATTATCATTTGGAGCCGTTCTCTCTTATTATTATTATTATTATTGCGAAACCGTGGTTTTATTTCTGAAGGTTATCATACCGTGAGAATCTCAAACTGGCCAATGACACTGGTTTGAAATCTAGGAATATGTACCACTGAACAATCGAAAAGAGATGGGACACATTAAACATTGTCTTTTGATGTTCTGCAATTAATTCAGAAAGTGACTTTGTAAGCATGCATCTTCTCCCAAGTCAATTACCAGGCTATAACTTCCCCTGTGTAACAGGGAATTCTGTTTATTTCTTTCCTGGGTGACCTAGTTGTCTTTTGTGAGTAGGTTTTAGCGAGAGCATTTTGACAGTCACCAGATAAGATGGATTAAGCTCCTTTTCATCCAGTTTTGATGTGAACAGCGTAAAAAAAGCGGGTTAAATTATTGAGTTTCAGGAGTGTTTTTAAATGCCTGGAGATGGCATGATATGAACTAAGACTCCAAGCCTTGGAAGGTCAAGGTTGTAGTTTCGGAGGGCAGGTTTTCATCTTTCTCGGGGTGGGCTGAGCGCTGTGGCCGAGTCCACTTTTCATCGCTCGCAGGGAAGATGCAGGAAAGGAGTGAAACTAAATGATGGAAGGCATCAAAGAGCAGTGCAGCCTCTTGCCTTGTATGGGAGACATAGTGTGTCTGTGAGGGAGTGTGCGTGTCACCATGAAGACGGGATGGTTGAGTCACCATCGCTTGCTTGCGTGCCTCTGTGTGAGCACTGTAAACTCTAATTCCATAATTAAATGAGGCCTAAAATAAAACCGTATACAATCTGCTGATGTAAGGAAGAAAATAGAGGGAGAAAATACAAAATTAAACAACCCAGTTTACCAAAGAATAAAAAACTATATTGAGAATATAATTTAAGGCAAACCACGAACACCCCTCCCCACAGACCAACTCGTCCTCTTCCTACCTCCCGCAGACCTGATCTGAGGCACCTCTAACACGCATACAGAAGCTGACAGCCGTACAGTCACATGATGCGGTGCAGCCAATCCCGAGCTCGCTTCTGTTTTTAAGCCGTGTGGTGATGAAGCCACTTGAGCAAAAGAAAAAGGTGAAGGGGCGTCTAAAATAACAAACAAATGGAAGGCATTGAGTGGCTCATGGAGCGTATTTGCTTATCGCGTGTCACATCTGGCCCGTGCTGAGAGGTTTTGGGTTCAGAACGTTTCAGAGGGGACATATTCAGACACGTTTTGTGGACGTCTATTCCCCCACTGCTCCTCATGTCGGTGACAGGGGAGAGTAATCCTATACACAGGCTGCTATTGTGAAATGAGAAACTAGCCTCCTTCACTGCCAGAGACCAGATGCACCTCTCTCTCTCTCCTTCTGTCCTAATCTGTAAACGACTTAAAGGAGCCTTATCTTCGGGCTCTTCTGCTTCATTTCATGCTTGATTTACTTTAATTTGTCTGATAGGGCACAAGGATTTGGAAATGGCCCATCTTTCGGTGGAAAATGTTCTGATTTTTCTCCGGCATTGTTATGTGGAGGTTTTTGACTTTTCTCTCCCCCCTTTCTCACTCCTCCGCCTCTTTTCTCCATCTCCATCTCTCTTCCTCTTTTGCTCTTTCTCCTTCCATCGTCTTTTCCATTTTTTTCTTCTTTTAAGGGAGGGGATGGTGGTGGTGGTGGTGGGGGATCTTGCTCCAGTGCAACAGTCTGTTTGAGTGCATTTAGATTCGAGCTAACGCAGCAACAAACAAGTTTTCCATGAGGTGTGATTTTCTGATGGGAGACAGCGACACTGGACTCGTGTTTGCCTTTCAGCTCCACAGTGGGAGCAGAGCAGCCGAGTGCTTCAAACCACAAAGATCTTATGTTTAAGTTAAGAGGCGACTGGCCCTCCAGTTTAGCGAGTGGGTGAGCGGCTTGTGCTGATAAAGTTGCTCCACAATGAGGGACAGGGAAAAACGACATGTCTACAGATGCCTCGAATTCTCTTTTTTTTCCTCTGCCGGCAGAAGCAAAGCACTCGCACAACTTGTCTGGCTGGTCCCCTCGCCAAGACATTTTCCCTACTTCTATTTAGTGACTGAATGACAGTAGAGCTATGATTAAAGAGAAGTCTGTATCTTCCCAGATCCCAACTAATCTCCATTCTCTCACACAAAGGCACACAGGCACAAAATGGCAGAGAAAAAGAAATGCGTAAGACCGGGCAGAACTGTTCTGGGTGCAAGGAGATGTCACTGGGCTCAGCCATACCTTGTCTCTGAAAGGTTTACACATCCCTGTTAAAAAGACAGATTTTTTTTTGAAAAGTAAGAACATGATAATTCATTTCAAATCTTTTCCCACATATGAGACATTTATCCTGTGTAATTTATAATTCAATCAGTTTGAAGAGAAACAATATTCTATCAGATCGGGAAGACGTCTTTTGACCAGTGCCTTTTTCAGGTGACCCCATGGATTTTTTGGGTCAGATTAAGTTCTGGACTGGTTAAGCAATTCCAAACCTTAATTCTTTATGCCATATGCTTGAACTCAATCTCTTGAAAAATACAGTCCCTCTACATCTCCATCTTTCCAGCAAACACACATAGTTTTAAATCAAAACTGACTGATATTCTTCCCAAAGGTTTTGTCACACGTTCGTCAAGCTTGGATGTTTTCTTTTTAGGACAAGAACCTTATTCCTTAGTCTAAAAATATGGAGAATACAGCAGATTGTTGTCACCTGTAGAACAGAACCAATAAAGTTCCTGTAGCTCCTACGGTGTTGATGGCAGCCTTCCAACAGCCACCCCGACCTTTTCCAGTCTCGTATTTTCATTAATAGTGGAGATATATCCAGTTTTTTATGTTGTTGTCAATGACTTTTCCAAGGGTTGATGACTATCTTCACTGTGCCACGGTATAAGCTGTATAGATTTAAAATCATGTGGAATCTCATTAGTATCCTTTTCCTGAGTCATACCTTTGTACAAATAGATCATTTTAATCCTTCACTCTGGGAACAGCGGCTTCAACCAATGAACAAATGTCTGTAAATTAATACTTTTTTTTTGCAAAATTTCATTTGTTTTCAATTGAATTGTACAAGATAAAGAAAATGTTTTGAAATGATTCATCAAAATTATATTTCTACCATCACAAAACCTGGGATTTTGACCAGGGTGTGTACACTGTGAGAGTCACTGCATATTAAGTGTGGACACTGAAAGGTCAAATAAAACAGAAAAATGATTCAACTGTAATCTGAATAATCAGAGCTGTGGGAGACCCAATAAAAAAACAAGTTTTATTCAAATCTGCCGGGCAAAAAAAAGAGAAAAGGTAAAATAAGAATTACAATAATCTGCAGCTACTTTACTTTTTCTAAAAAGTCACAAATTCCACACCTGTAACCTGTAATGTACTACATAAATATATGGCTACCTATACAGGCAAGCACAAACACATGGAGGAAGTAACAGGGAGACCATTGAAATTCATCTCACAGCTTGAATTTACTTAACTGCGGGTGTGTGTGCCGCGATAAACAGAGTGATGATCCGGCAACACGTCTTTATCCATGCTTTGCTTTAATTAACAGTGGCTTGTTTGTTGAAAAGATGATTAATATGCCAATGAAAATTGCATAATTGAATACCACAACACTCGCACAATCAGGGGGAGAACATGCAATTTTTTTTATTAACTTTTCAGTCTTATGATTATTTGGGGATTTTAATTCCCTTGACAAACAGGCCCTGTCCATAAGGCGACCTCCAAAGAGGCAGAAGAACTGGCACGGCCACCGTCAACAGGAGGCTTCCACAGACCTATCAGCTATCAGTGTGAAACCAGTACACTAGTATGAATGTCCTATATAGAGAGGAACAGTAATGAACATTTCCTTGCCAAAGTATTGATCCCATACCCTTTTCACATTTCGCTAAGATACAGGTACAAGCTTCAATCTAGGATTTTTATTCATTGTATTTTATCTGATAGACTGATCAAAAGCAGTTTAAAATGATACCTGGTTTCTAACATGTTTATAAAATGAAATCCATAAAAGTGTTACAGGTATTTGCATTCAGCCTACCTTTACATTTATACCCCTAAATAAAATCCTTTGCAACCGACTGTCCTCAGAAGTCACTTAGAGAATAGAGTCCACTTTTATGCATCGTAATCTCAACATAAATACAGCTGTTCTGTGAAGGCCCAGAGGTTTGTTGGAGACCATTAGTGAAGAAACAGCACTATGAAAGAACAGGTTAATGATAATGTGAAGATAATGCGGTTTGAAGCAGGTTTAGATTAACTTGTTCAGTCCATCAAAATGTAAAGACTAAACACAGAATGTATCAACAAACCATGCCAACCTGCCAATGGTAACTCTGGAGGAGCTGCAGAGATCATGCAAACACGTGAAAGAAGGTGATCTGGTTAATGGTATACATGTAAAACTAACAATGAACAGCACCCTTAACATGCCATCCCTATATTGAAACATGATGGTGGCAGTATCACACTGTTGGGACGCTTTCATCAGCAGGGATAGGAAAGCCAGTAAGAGATGACGGGTGGAGGGGATACAGTGAAATCAACGAAGAAAACCAGTTAGAGGCTGCAAAAGGATTGAGACTAAGGCAGAGGTTCACCTTTCAGCAGAACAGCCAGCATAAACATACAATCGGACCTGCACAAGGATCGTTTAGACGCAAGCACATTCATGTTGAAATGGCCCAGTCAAAGTCCAGACCTAAACCCAATTTAGGCACAAAACATAAGAAATGCTGTTAGCAGGTGTTTTTCATCAATTTTGATTGAGCTTGAGGTTTCAGGGGTATAGATACTTTTGCAAAGTATTAAGGTGGGGTACTGAGTGGGACTTAGCTCAGATAAGACTGAATGGACTCTGAATGAAAACTGACTGAAAGTAAAACTCAACACTTGTGTAAGGATTTATCCACAATTAGAGAATTTAGATTGAAAAAACTAATCCAGCCATAAAAATAATTTAAACCAAAGTCACCCAACTAGAAGTTTATTTGAAATGCACTTACAAGAAAGTTTCAATTGAGTAATCCAGCATTTACCCAGTATTATATCCTCCGGCACCGCTTGGACGGGAGTCTCCACGCTAATGCTAAACACACACATCAAATATTCAGCCAATTACAATGATACCTCTTCTAAAAAACCTGAGCTGTTACAGCGCCCCAGAGCCAACCTCTGCTGAACAAACACGTTCAAGGGAGCTAACGAAAGATGCAATGGGTGTCACGTCCCCTAGGGCAGAAACATCACCACCAGCTGTGCTTTAACACGACCATACATAGCAACAGCTCTATTTTCCCCCTATTTTTGGGTAAATCTTTGGGCTTGTTCATGTGAAATTGTAATTACAGTCAAAAGCTTTCATTATAAGTGGACCGAAATGCAGCTGAAATATGGACAAAATGGCTGGAAGTGAATGGTGTGATAATGGCATTTTCAACTTGCACACAACCCACGGATACACAAAAAAACTAGAACACAATATAGTGACATCTTCCTCAGATGATAAGAGCGGTGATTGCATTTTGCCCTATTTAAGATTATATAACTAACAACCATGAAGTTCCCCCATAAAGCCTCTTAGTATAGCGGATCAGTGACTAAATTTGCATCAAGGCGATGCAGCATAGGAGTACAGTGATTTGTCTAATCTCTTGTTGCATTTCATCATTCATCACCGTGTGTGGTTGGGGTGGGGGTGGGGTTTCTCTGCGCACAGGTGATGCAGACAGCGCGAAGCCTTCACAGACAATCTCTTAAGAAACAAATGTATTTGGAGAGACGGCAGACAGTGTTTACATTTAGCACTTTGATTGCAATTTAATTTTACATCACCCAGAGCCCAGAACTCGCAGAAAAGCTGCTGATGGACTTTCATCATCAGTATCAGCAATCACAGTGTCAGTCATGTTTTGTGAGACTTGTCACAAGACTTTGAATAAACCTCTGGAGGAGCGAGATAAAACCTTCCCTTTCTGTGGGGGAATTGCAATGATGCACGTCCAAATTTCTTGATTACATGACGAAGGAGAGAGGGAGGGAAAAAAAAAAACCTTGAACGAAAGCTTGCGCTGAAAGTTTCCAGTTTGCTGATATAACAGTCAAGTGTGTCTATAAGTCTACTTAAAACGCTTAGGTATCAGCGGAGACAGCTGTGACACCCTCTTCTTATGATTCTGTCGAGACAGTACACTATCAAACCTTTCATAGCGCTCCCAAGCTACATTTCCAGTGACAAAAGCTTTGCAAAAGCCTCCTGAAGGATTCATCTATATCCTAATATTTCCAATCCAATTTAAGTGGAGCAGCCAGAGTGGTCTGAGCACAAGTTTACCAATCTTTGCTTTCCAAGACTCTGCATGCTGAAGGCTCGAGGGGTTCAATCAATGGTGCTTTGATCTCGGCTGGAACCATAATTATTTAACATTGTTACAAGGATTTCTCTAATCCATCCTACCATTAAATCCCTTTTACACCCTCATCTTCTGCAGCCTAATCTGCATCTGGGTGCGCCGTTTGTCTCTCTGCTTCAGTTTGACTTGCCCCTCCTTCCCTGACGACACCCTGACTTTATAATGGACTCGGGTGATGAGTTAGAAAATTCCTTGTTTCTGAGAACAAGTTGACTGTTGAAACTTATTCTCAAAAGGTCTTGCTGCAAAAATAATACAATTATTCATTCTCTAAATCAGCAATTCTGAAAGTTCAGATTCTGAGTTAGATCCAGACTAAACAACAAAGTCAATCCAGACTACACCTGATCTTTGGGGCAAGTTGTGTGCAAAAGACACATACTAGTCATTGATAATTATGACATTAAAAGCAAAGACCTTAGTTTGTGAAGCAGGAGAATAAGTCTTTATATAAGTTTTTCTACCCATGATTATTGGATAACCACAATGAAAACATGGTACGAGCTGAATTATCAACAAGTCCTATCAGAACAGAGAGTAAGCTAACAGGTAAGGCTCAGCACTGAGTAAATATCTTTGGGTGCATCCTCAACAGATTTGCATGATTTTTAAAGGCATTTTGTTACCACACATGTCAAGTCAGATAGTCCATTAGAGATAAATAATAACTTGTGAGTTCTAGTAGACTTGTGGTTAGAAATAGCAATTTTCAAAACCCAGTTAACCCGTGTTAGAGCAGAGATGAATTTCGGGATGGCAAAAAAAGCACCCTGAACATGATTACTGGTGAGTGAGTTAGACACGGGAAATGCTGTATTGTGGTACTGATGAAACGCTGTGAGTTTTAAGTCTATATGTTTTAATTTTCTAAATAGATTTTTTCCCTAATATCAAATGATAAATGTTTTTTCAAAAGATAATTTTATTTTTATTAGAGGTTTTGAAAAACAACAAGATAATCATAATAAATGTGGGTTATCTTTTAACTGAACTGTTAAAATTGTATACCTTACCTTTTTAGGTTTAAGAATCTGTTTACTTTGTAAAACATGGAATTCTAACCATCAGACTGGAATTTGAAAATAAATTAAAATGAATTTCACTGGTCCTAGGTTTAGCCACTACATTAAAAGCAGACAGTGACATTTATTTCAAGAGGATGCTCATTAAACCTTACTGTCAAAATTAATTAGAGTTGCAAACAGTTATAGACATAAAATGCTTCTTCTTCTGTTGCTCGTGAGTTGTAAAAAAATAAATTTGATCATCATAAGTTGTTCCTTTGATCTTTGACCTTATCTAGATTTGTACTTTGAACATGAAGTTTGAGAACTCAAATTCTAAACTTTTTGGTTAACCGTGGGTTAAAAATTCTGGGGCAAAAAAGAACTTCGAATAACACAGATTATTTTAACTGAAGCAAATTAAAAATGGACTCATGATTGTGACTTGTTACATGTTTCTCATTATACTGGTACGTTTTTGACATAATCTACGAAATTGTTGATCCTTAGGCAACAGTTGCCCAATAGGTTCATTCCAATCTGTGTATGTTGATGATCATTTTGACCTCCCAACATAAAGGCCCCTCTGTCCTGTTGCAAATATTTGCCTGTCTGAGTTTCAGTACGATATAAATAGCAGCACAGGCAACTGCAAACATTTGTTGAGGCACCTGCCACAGTTTCATGGCCATCTGGTCCTTCGTTTCTCCTAGCATGACATATGTGCATTAAACCTGAAATGGCCATTGTTTTTTTTTTTTATGTTTTTCTTTGGGGGGTTGCAGAAGGCGGATTGGCCACAAACCCTTTCTGGGTTGGCTGGAGTCAAAAATGAGACCCGAGACTTTTTATATCTGAGTGAAGCTGTGCTTTCAGCATGTGCATGTTTGATGACTTGAATGGGGAAGAGTGCGTGTATGTGTATGTGTGTGTGTGTGTGTGTGTGTGTGTTTGATTGTCAGGTGAATCGGATGGCCACTCCTTCAGATCACCTTTGCCTCACCCTGGCAAGTGCCCAGCTGGCCACAGAAACCCAGCAACCAGAGACGAACAATAGAAGAGATTTGTGTAAAAAGGTGATCATATTTCTTCTGTTGCCACTCTGTCACACTCATTTCCTCCATCTGCTCCTGCTTCTCTGGTGGTCACTCATTTGTTTGAGTGTTTGTTACTTATAATGTTAATGAGTACAGTAGACTGAAACAACACAATTTCTTTCTAAAGCTATCACCCGGTGTGAGAGTGAGTTTTTTTTTACATGTAAGCTGTTTTGCATGCTCTAACATCCTCTGTGGTGCAAAGCTGTATTGCCTACCTAATATTTTTAAAAAACTGCTGGTTATAATCTAACCATCTGAAATAACCTGATCCCGACTCTTAATGTCACAGGTCCCCCAAACACTGGTATCCAGACCATCAGTATCTTTTACTGAAGCCTTTCTGCCTTGTAAATGCCCATGCCTTTCAAATTCCATGGCCTCAGTTTGTACCACAAGCTTTTTGATTAAAATGCGCCTCCAGTAACCCTGACAGCATCAAGAGTGTTGTATTTTTTCCTAACCTCAGAGTGATTCTCCTCAGTCAAAGAGCAAATTTTACATCAGGTTGTGTGATGCTCAGTGGGAATATATATATATATATATATATATATATATATATGAGGAAACAAGACTTCGCAGAGAAAACCCACGCATACACAGGAGGAAATATGGAAATTCCACACTGAAAAGCCCCAGGACATTCATGCTGTAAGGCATCTGGGCTGGCCAATGCCCTGTCCAGCCAAAGACAAAACAGTTGATCATTTTAGACAAAATGGCAATGCCGAAAATCACAGCATTCCTAGCAAACCCTGGGTTTTCCTGAGTTTCATAAGGGGGTGTGGTTTACATGAGAAACCATTTAGATAAGGCAGAGAACAAGTTCATTAGCACAGTTAGCTAACTAACACACACCATCCACAATTAGCCTTGAGGAGAGCAAGCGGGAGAGAGTGAGAGAAACTAAGTCAGAGCCCTATCAGCGGCAGTCTCTAAAAATGAACACAATAGCATGATACACTATCTCAGGAATCAGCGACTGATTGGGAAACATCTGTGACGAGAAATGAACATGAGACAGAAGATCAGTGTGGAGATTTGCTTAAGGACATTCTTGTAGGAGCGAGGGGAGAGAGAGAGAGCGAGAGAGAGAGAGGGGGAACTTGCTGGGTGTTCCACATCAGAGACCAGACTCTCTGAACAACAGAGAGGAGCCAGCTATCAGATTAACAGTGACTCATTCAGCTCTCTCCTCCACCGTTCCACACAGAAAGACAATCAGAGAACACGAGGCAATCGTGGACAGCACTTGACATGAGTTACTAAAGTAGAGATGAAATGTGATGAACAAAAAAAAAAAGCATTCAATTACAGGATGTAGATTGTAAAAGGCTTTTGTTGTTACTCAGCAAAAGGGAAACGGCATGGAGGTGCTTCAATAGAGTCACCAAAGCAGGTGGGCTTGTTCCGAGTCAGCCCACCTCATTACAAGGCTTCACTCGCTTTTTATGTGGCGGACATTAACACAGCCCATTCAGATGCACACGCGCTGTGATTAAAAATTATCTGTTGGTGATCCTAATCACAGCTGCTTAAACTTAAGCCAAAGAATAACAAAGAACTTCTGAATGCTGAACTATCTGAACATTTACAAAGAGATTAAAGGGGAGACAGTCTCCAACTAAATAAATTTGCTTTTAATCACTTTGAACAGGAAGTCATGTCATTTCAAATGTCCCTATCTGATTGTCTGATTCTCCCCTTTATTCAAATTATAACATGCCCATCTGACTTTTCCAGCACAATGGGAAAAATTAAAAAGGGAAATGACCTTTCATGGCAGCAATGATGAGAGAATGAATGGCATTATTATGCGCCAAGATTAATTTCTGCCCACTTTATGCTGCCCATTGAGAAAACACAGTAGGAGCATGAATGCCCCAGTGTATGTCGCTCATTAATTGGTTGGTATATAATACAGATGTCAAGCAAACAAGTGGGAGATTTCAAACTGATAACCTAGCTGCAAAAGTACTTACACCCTTGAACTTTTCCAAATTCTGTCAAGCTACAAACACAAATGTTAACACATTTAATTGGGATTTTTATGTGATAGACCAATACAAAGTAGTTTATATTTGTAAAGAAAATGGAAGGAAATGATATATGATTTTTAAAAGGGTTTACAAAATAAATCTGAAAAGTCTACATTTGTATTCAGTGCCCTTTTCTCTGTTACCTCAGAACCCCTAAATTTCACCTGTGAATAATTTCATCTCCGGGAAAGAACTTCAGCGGTTTGTTGGAGAATATTTATGAGCAAACAGGATCATAAAGACCAAAGAACACATCAGACAGATCAGGGATAGGGTTGTGGAGAAGTTAAAAGGCCTAGGTTATTAAACAATATCCCAGGCTCTGAACATTTGATGGAGAATGAAAAAATTTGGCATAAGTCCAAACCTATAAGGACATGGCTGTCCACCTAAACAGACAGCCCAGCCACGAAGAGCTTAACATTTAGTGAAGCTGGCAAGAGGCCTGTGGTGACCCAGGAGGACCTATAGAGATCCACAGCTCAGGTGGGAGAATCTGCTGAAAGGACAACTATCAGTCATCCACAATGAAAAGCCATTGTTGAAAGAAAGCCATTAAAAGTTATGTTTGCAGTTTGCAACGAACCATGTAGAAAACACAGCAACCTGGAAGAAGGTGCTTTGGTCAGATAAGACCAAAGTTAAACTTTTTGGCCTAATTTTAATATGCCATGTGGGGTGGAAAAACTGACTCCTCACAGTTGATGGGAGCATGGATGGACCTAAATCCAAATAAGGATCCGGAGTAAGACCAGATAATTGCTGTTAACAGATGGTCTCCATTTGTTCTGAATGAGGTTCAACTATTTTGTAAAGAACAGGCAAAAATTTTTGTTTCAAGGTGTGCAACCCTGGTGGTGACATATCTAAATAGACTTGCAATAGCCGCAAAAGGCAGGTTAACAGTAGTATTGACTCATGGGGGTGAACACAACTGCACTATACACACCATTTTGAAATACATGTATCACTTTCTTCCCAATTCAGAATTATGTGCAACCTTGTGTTGGTCTATCACATAAAATACCACAAAATATTAATACAGAAAGCATGATTCATGCAGCAAGGTGTCATTTTCTTTGCACAGATTAAGGCAGAACATAGGAGTATTCTGAACACTTGGAACCAGTCAAGCTGTGGTCTACTAGAACATGAAATGTGCATCAACTTTCATATCACTACCTTCAGAGTTTAACTTCCTTCACTAAAGGCAAGAGACAAGTTTCTTCCATTAAATCCCAACTTTCCCATCTGTCATTGCCAACTGCGTGTTTCTGAGCCCTTAATTCTCATTTTAATGGCTACGTGAACCAGGAAGCATAATTACAGCCAGTCATACTGTACATCCAGTCATGCTACATCCATCCCTCTCTTTCACAGCAGTACTTTTAAGCTCAGCATTTTCTCGCCCAAAAGCACTTCTTTCTTCCCCGCTTGTGATGCCTTTTTTTTGTCACGGCCCCCATAGTTCTGAGCTGACCCCCTCAGCCCTGTCTCCTGACTGATCACAGTGATGGTTTATTACTGTCGTCCCTGTGCTCTTATCTTTAGCCAGCAATGCTCATTTCCTTCCCCAGATTTAAATGCAAATGTGAAATTTAATGATAAATGCATTATCTGATAGGTGCGATAACACTGATTCACTGTCAGTATAAAATACACACCCCAGGGGGCTTTGAGCTAGCGAGCACAACTTGCCCAAATCCACTTTTTTCTATGGTTCTAGCTTTCTCTTTTTCATCTCTCTCTCTCTTTTTTACAAATCCATGTACCTGGAATAAATTCTGGAGGTCATTTTATGCATTAAAAGGAGTCATATTTTGTATGTTCAGCAGTGTGTTTGCAGGCTTTGGCTGAACAGTGATTGTGAAGCAACCAAGTAGTTTTCTCTATTTTCCATCACTATGATGTTGTTACTGCTGCAAACATTTTTGAAAAAGTGCGTCTATGTTGGATTATATGATTCTTTCAAGTAGAGCATTTACAAAACGTAGCCTCTTTAATTTGCCTTTAGTTGAATGATAGCTTTGAGTGCTTTTAGTGTAACTTGAAATATACCTGAATAATGTTGACTTCTGACTTATTTATCAGTCTTTAGTCAGCCTTAATGAGATATGGTTTTAAGAGGTCTTTTTACATTAAAATATCAAAATATTTCTTATCGAAGCTAAGTCTGTCTGGCAGAGGACCATCTATTGTTAGCTGTTGATTTTTCTAGTGCAGTAAATGGACGCTAATTTTAGGAGCCATGCATCCTCGACAAACATAAAAAAACTGTCCAGTCAATTGTGGACTGAAGTTAGTGATTTGTAAAACTTTTACTTTAATTCTGAAAAAAGAAAATGTGGATCCTTAGTTTTACCATAAATATTGCTAAAATTAGTGCTGCACGGTATTAGAAAATCATGTGATGGTGATATGGTTGCTGATGATGATATCAGTTGGAATAAACTGACAATGTTCCTCACTGCTGTCTTACTTCTCTGTGCTTCCAACACTCTCTGTGACCTTTAGCATCTTGGGGACCTTCATTTGTATCAGGTGTAGGCATCTCCTGTGGTGAGACTCCATCTAACAGCCTAAATAATACATTGGCTTGCAAAGTGTGAACTCATAATACTTCCAATATTTTAACTAACAAATTTGTTATTGCAAACAGTGCTATGTGAATTTCATATAGCACATATTGACACTATGATGACGATACATTTCTGACATATTGTGCAGCCCTAGTTAAAATCGTGTCTCATCTTATTTTCGTGAACCCAGAATTTTCTATTGCCTTGCCTCTTAGGGTGGATGCGCCATAACACCCCGAGTTTTCAGTCACGAACAAACACCCTTCCTCAAACTGTGTTCATTACGGTATCTATTGCTGTTAAGCAGCAATGTACAGGGGTTGGACAATGAAACTGAAACACCTGGTTTTAGACCACAATAATTTATTAGTAGGGCCTCCTTTTGCGGCCAATACAGCGTCAATTCATCTTGGGAATGACATATACAAGTCCTGCACAGTGGTCAGAGGGATTTTAAGCCATTCTTCTTGCAGGATAGTGGCCAGGTCACTACGTG
>JAHUTJ010026318.1:4038-16922 GCA_036250325.1 Characodon lateralis | reverse complement strand
AGTGTCACAGATGTGGTTTCGTGCAGTATTATTGTCCAGAGTTCAGTAGTTTGACAGCTTGTGGATAATAACTGTCTTTAAGTCTGATTGAAGATCCTTTTATTTAAGACCGAGTTCAAAATAAAACTCAATAAATCTCAAAAACGGGTGTATTGTTTGTTCCATTTTTGCAGTTATCTGGTTTGGAAACTATTCCACAAAGTATTGCGAAATAACGCAAAGACTATTGCGTGGGAACATAAAAGTATTACGAGCGAATGCAAAAGTATTGTGTGAGAACGCAAAAGTATTGCGAGCGAACACAAAAATTTTGCGTGGGAATGCAAAAGTTTTGCGAGCGAACGCAAAAGTATTGCGTGGGGACGCAAAAGTATTGCGAGCGAACGCAAAAATATTGTATGAAGACACAAAAAAAAAAAACAATTCCCTCAGGTCCCCTCACGGGCTTCATAGGCACCAACCACAAAGCAGATAAAGGAAATGACAGATCATGAGCAGTAAAAAAAACAGTCTACCAGAAATACAATTAACTGTATAATACCTATCTTTACAACTATTTTCTAAAAACAAAAATAAATCTAGATTTAGTGGATACTATTATTTCTCCAGTAAAATAATGAACACAAGATTTTATCCTAAGCTAAATAAAGTGAAGCCAGCAGATTTTGTTCTGGGTTCCTTTGTGAGCTTATCATTGAGACTTTGATGCTTTCTTGGAGTAATTTTGTTAGATCGGCCACTCCTTTACTACTGTTCTATTGTTTCTCTATTTGTGAATAATGGCTCTCACTGAGGTTTGATGGAGACCCAATGTCTTAGAAATGGCTTTATAACCCATTTCATACTGATAAATGCCAAGGACTTTCTTCCTCATCTGTTTTTGAATTTCTTTTGATCAGGACATGATGTGTTGTTTTTGAGATCCTTTTTTCCAACATTATGTTGTCAAGCCGGGGTCCATTTTAGTAATTTCTTACATCCACAGGTCTGGTGGAAATTGAGCTTAGCATTTCAACAATGTGGTTAATCACAGATATTTCATGATTTAACAACTGAAGCAATTACCTGTTCACAGTGGGACAGGTTAGTTAGGATAGTTTTTTTTCCCTTAATAAATTAATACATCAACTGAAAACTGCTCTTTGTATTTATTCAGGATATATTTGTCTGAAATTAAAAATTGGATGATGATTTGAAAAATTTTATTGTGACAAAATGTAAAACTAAGAGAAATCTGTATGGGCAATTTTTTTCACTGTACTTTATAGGTTTAGTGTTGTCTCTAACCTTCTTCTGTTTTGAAAACCTATGACGACCTCTAACAGAGCATAGATGTCATTTTAATTCTGGCCAAGGACCCTGAAGGGCTTATGTTAAAGAAATGGCGACACCACTCTTCTTGTATTGATGCATGGGGATCACTGCCACACGGGGGTAAAAATAATGACTTTGGTACCTAATGTGATGAGGCAACATTGTCATAATCCAACCACTGACTATCTGGGACAGCCAATCTCCATACACAGCATGCTGGAATAACCTTGATAGTGGAAACTAAATTTGATTTAGGAAAGGAAAAAGAAAAATCAGTCACAGTGTGCTTTGAACTAGATTTCCATAAAGTAATAGGCTGCACAAGGACTTACAAATAGGTTTCCAATTGTCCCATTAGGCCTGATGAAATAAAGGGAATATTTGGATTGAGATAAACCTTCAAAGCTGACTAGAGGGAATGTCAGCAGAATTTTATTTTTTCTGATCAAATGCATTGGCTCTGAATTAACGTGAATTAATGTTTGAATTAATGTACACATTTTCTTCAACCTAATTAATAAAATGTGATAATCTGTTGATTATTGTTTTTGCTGTATGGGCAGCATTGTTAAACAGCTAAATTCCATATTTGCTCTTTGGCCCTTCTTACTTAAATAATATTTTGACCGTTAGAGCAGAAATATATAGATTTAGTTAAAGACCTTTAACAACTTCATAAAAATGGAAAACTGCCCATCAGTCTTCAAGACAAAGCAGCAAGTAGATGATGTACTACCATAAAAGTTCCATCTTTTGCCAAAATACAATAACAGGGAACAATTTCAAGGGAGAGGAAGGAAACAAACAACCTTTTATTGTGTTGCCATTTAAAGTTATATGAAAATAATCCCTCTGTTTGTCTGGCAGTTTTCAAACTCACTAAAGACGTCTGAAAGTTTTTCAGCCTTCTTTGCAAAACTGCAAATAAGGAAGGCACTGGCTTTCTCTCAAGATTTATTATTGAACTGTTATTGAATACATTACACTGAAGCTGTTATGAAATTATAGGCTCCTAGGAGAGGATTTTTGTATTTAATTTGGAATGAGGAATAAAGCATGAGCGATTTGTACTGGCAGGAATCACTGGATGGATTTTTGACACAGTGTCACTTTGACTCAGGGTGTGTCATTTCCATTAGAAATGACAACCAGCTTAACAGTCTGTTGAAAAACAGAAAGAGGTGGAGGGAGAAGAGGGAACCGGAGTGTGGGAGGGATGATGTGGGATCAGATTTTAAGGCTGGAAAAAAATGAAATGTTTGCATAACGCAAAATGTGAAACAGTTGTTTAATCTGCCAGGGGGTAGGAAGCTGTCGCAAGGCGGAAATTTTGTAAGTCATTTTCATTTTCTCTATTTTCAGCTAGATTAGAATGAAACTATTTATTCTTTATATATTTGTTTTCTAAAATACATGAAAAGCAGTATGATGATTGTACTGGTGCAGTTGGTGGCACTGTTGCCTTGCAGCAAGAAGTTCCTGGGTTTGACTCCTGGCTGGGGGTCAATCTGCATGGAGTTTGCGTGTTCTCCCAGTGCATGCGTGGGTTCTCTCCGGGTGTTCCAGTTTCCTCCCTCAGTCCAAACACATGACTGTTAGGTTAAGGGGTTTCTCTAAATTGCCCTTAGGTGTGAATGGATGTCTGCATGGTTGTTCCTCCTGTGTATCTCTGTGTTGCCCTGCTGGCCACCTGTCCAGGGTGTTCCTCGCCTCTTAACCGAACTGGGTATTGATTCTGGATGGATCATTGTTTGTTACTGAGACAAAACATCCAAATCATGTGTGATGAAACCTTGTTTATGCTTAACATTTTAGTTTCAGATGAAGAGGTAGTGGCTTGATGCTGATGCTTATGTGCCTTACAATTATTATTTTGCTGGTATTATTTTAGTTAAACTTGTTATTTAAATAAACAGCTTAATCAGCTGTTGAAAGTTGGGCGTCTCTTTATTTCATAATATTTTTGGGAGTTGGGAGTACATTTGTGGGATGAATGGTAGCTTTTATATGATTGCTTTCCTGGGCGAGCCTCTTCTTTTGTAACCCCTCTCCACCACAGAACATAAAAAACAGCAATTTTTCAATGTTGAACTAGAAAATATCACAGACTAAAAAATATTCGACACAGGTCTTGTGCTTCACAAAAAAGAGTTTTCATAGTTGACCCAACAATACCAGTAAGCATTTTAGATTATAAATCAGGGGTGATCAAATGCAGCCAGGATTCTTAAAAAAACATAAATAAAAATAAGAACAAAAAATAACCTGTGAAACAGATCTTTAATACCAACTTGAATCTGACATCACCATGAGAGTAATTAGCCAGCCATGGTACTTAGGCTTATGGTGCATACAATGTGTTAAAAAAAAAAAAATAAAAAAAAAGAAACTCTGTGCTACTCCCCATGCGAAAGCCATGTAGCCCATATCAAAACACACCACTTGGAGGGATGTTGTTGGTCTGCCTGTATGCAGATTGGATTACATGACTACTGGTTTATGGTGTATCAGAATCCCAAAAACTTTTAAACTGGTGTTTCTATTTTTCTGTTTTATTTCAATTCCTTACAAGTTGTGCAACATGATTTTTACTACTATACTGGTCAGTCAATACATTGATGAAATTAAATCTCACACTTGTCCCTGTTGTATTGATCCTCTCAAAGTATATTTGAATTGAATTGAATTTCCCACCTCCTGCAAGCTTTGTGAATGGATTAAGCTACCAGACAAACAAGGAAAATCTGATGTTCCAACATCAGCAGGGGTGATCAATGGCAGAGACAGTTCAGATCAACAGTTTCAATGCCCATATTTACTGAGGCAATGTAATTGATAAAGAGGGGAAACTGGGATAGTAGATGCAAACTGGAATCAATAAAACAGCTATCATCATTTGCAAACATTATTAATGGCATTGCCTGAAGCTGGCAAAGACAGTAGCACTTGGCAAAAAAAACCCAACAAAAAACACTACATCATTTATGCATCTTGCTTTCCATCAATCACTGCGGTCTACACTGCTCTCAGCAATGGTCTGGCTACCTTCACTCACCACACATAAACACCTCCCTCAATCATGTAATGAATGGCATCAATTATGTGGCCAAGCTGCCAAGATATACAAATGATGCGGAATGGCTCAAAGTCTAAGGGCTAGCAAAAGTGACAATGCAAGTCTCAGTTTAATTTACTTTCTTTCACCCCGCTCCAAGCTGCAGCTCAATAGAGTTTTCATGAATTTTAAAAGGTATTTCTTTCTGTTCATGACTGACAACAGCATCAGTCACACAGGATACAGCCATAAGGCAGCTAGCGTTTTCTACCAACAGGTGTTGCCTTTGCTCATGGTATTCAGAAAATTTCCCTTTGGTGAAAAGCTCTTCAGCTCAGAGCTACAGAATGTGTCATCTGCTCCCCATGACAGCAGTGAAAAACACACAGTGCCTCCATGCCACTTGAATTGCTTCTGCAGGATGTGGCAGCTCTGAAGAATAGCAGTTCTCTTCAGTCAAATATTGTGGTTGTGTAATGCAAATGAACAAACCAATTTTTTCTGACTGTCAAATAAAACTCTTGAGTACTTAAAATCGGTAAAGGGAAAGATATAATGGTCTGATCTGCTATTTTAGAGCTAAGCGAAAATTTGTTATTGGATTTTTTTTAATAACATGAGGAAACAGTGATGAATAAAATGTGTCTCGACAGAGTGCAATGCTATTCCCAAGCTACTGAAGCAAATAGAATGACATGTGCTTGTAATTTATTAAAGAAGGAAAATATTTTAAAACTATGGAAAAATAGAAAGGATAACTTTGAGACTCAAAGAACTGGCTGTCTGTGCAAGCAAAGCCTGACTCTTTTGCTGCATTGTTTTTTTTTTTTTTGTTTTTTTTTGCTGCTCTTCAGTCTTCACAGAGATTACACCCAAAGGTACAATGTGTGTATGAGATTGGCCCACCACAAAGGATCTTATGTGCTGACATGAAATTTTAGTCCTGTCTGACATATTCGTCTCCACTGGGCAAACTAAACACATAAACAACCCTAGTATTGGTGCAAAAAGCTCCAAAAATACTCTAAAATGCATCATTGTGCTATCTTTTGTAAGCCAACACCATTTCTGAAGAAAAGGACTGAAAGAAATCTGCATTACAATAAGGTGAAACTCAGTAAATAAGCAGTCACCACTGCAACATAAAAATCTAGAAATCAGTTATGTAACCCATGAGTTCACATATTATACACTTATAACATGCACCACATAATAATGGTAACAAATAAAACAGTAGAAACCCTGATTAAAAAACACTACAGATCTTTGATTCATGAATCTTTCATTGTATACAAATGTCCTTTAGATGAATCAGAGCCATGCTAGTCATTCTATGTTTGCCCTTTTTATCAAAGGATCTTTGTTGTAAATCCATGGGAAAGGAACAACTCAACCAAAAGTCTCCATAGAATTCCTTAGAAGGCTTGAAATATAGAGAAGCAGAAGTGTTAGATCTCCATCTGTTCCATACTGCTTGCCTGCATGTAAATGAACATTGAGCTGCATCTAAAAAAAAAAGAAATGACTGAATGTATCTATAGGTTACTAAAAAGTTAGAATGTATGTAGTAATCAAACAAAACTGTTTTTAAAAAGATTAAAAATTTGATAAAAGTCTTTGTCAATGAAGGGCTTGTAATGAAACAAACAAAAAGCAGTGCTGGCACAGTAAATTAGTTAAGGACAAATGAGGACACTTCAAATGTTTTAGTATCCATTTCTAACACAGCTGTTTATTAAATTAATTAAAGTTAAATTCGAATACAATGAATCTAACTAAGTGGCGGTTATCAGATTTACAACAATTTGCATATCAGACAAAAATAATTAAATGGAAATAAACTGAGCTGGCTGAGAGGTTGCTATTCCTTGTCAGGAGGAGAGCATCAAAATCTTCTAGCAGGGAACCCTGAGGCCACCCGTAAATTGAAGGTTTTTTTTTTTTTAGCAGACTTTGCTGCTTCTACCTAAAGACATGTTTGGAATTCTGACTGTAAGGAAATGGGTAGACATTTCTAGCTTAGAGCACTAGTTGATGTGCCAGTATGGTGATATTTGAAAAGTTTCCAGCTAGAACACCTCTTTGAGTTTGGGACATAGCAGAATAACAGATCTCCAAATGACAAAATGTTAAAGATTTAGGAAAAACA
Organism: Characodon lateralis; assembly: GCA_036250325.1. Taxonomy (NCBI): domain Eukaryota; kingdom Metazoa; phylum Chordata; class Actinopteri; order Cyprinodontiformes; family Goodeidae; genus Characodon; species Characodon lateralis. The sequence goes on along the minus strand of JAHUTJ010026318.1, from coordinate 10,404 downwards.
GTGATAGGCTTTTGTTTTTTGCAGTTATAAACAGAAAGTAAAGAAGCCTCTTTCCAAACGTTTAAACACCATTTAACTTTACTCAAGGTCTCATAGAATAAGCTTCTCGGAGCTATTGCTCATTAAGAAGTTGTATTTAAGAAAAGCCATGCAAGCAAGGCATACCTTAATCCAGCATTGCAGAGCCATAGGCTCTGCAGTATTGCCCAGAGTTCTGAAAATCAACACTGACGCCCATATAAAAAGAGAACTGAACAAGGAGGATTACATCAAGAAAATATCTTTCCAGTTCAGATCAGGTTTGTGGTAGGCTTCTAATGCAGGCAGTGGCACCGGGGACACATTACTGGTACACTGAAAAACTAACTCAATTAAATACACTTGGGCTATACCTGGAAAGGGAAGTTGATGAACAAATGGTAATTTATTTGCCATTCTAATCTGTGAAAATGTCATTACAATTTTCAGTATTCAGAAAATACCATGATAAAAGAAAATATGTATATATATATATATATATATATATATATTTTTTTTTTTTAACAGATACTTTTCTGGGTTCAGACAACACTGACATCCAGTTGCAATTGCAGCATAATATGAAAAAAACCTGAAAAAAAACATGGTATAAGAAACAACGATTATGCATTTACTAGGTACAATGAAACATCTGTCGGTGTTAGGTCCCCAGGTTTGTCCTCTAAGTCATGGGATTGTCCTAGGGGTTAAGACGGTGTAAAGTCTTTAATCATATATTAAAACCAACACACGCAGAACCACAAACATAATTACCCTCACCAAAGTATAAGTAAATACAGAGGCCATGTTTCCCAACACACCACTCTGTTTTAATGCTTTCTAAATAACATTTCTTAGCATGGAAAAAATTAAATATAGAAAACAGCTTTGGCTGGAAATTAAAAATGAAAAGGACAATGGTCCATGCATAGTATAAACACTAAACAAATGATTCATTATAATGAACCGAAGGTCAGGCTTTGAAAGAGACAACTAATAGGAAGTTTGTTTGTACACAACACTGATGTTTGTTGACATTTCGTGTGACAAAAAAACATGTTTGCATTGTGCTAAATCAAGTATGTTGCTTTTGCAAAGATGCATGAGAGGTTTCAGGGAAAATTATATCACTGTCGTTTTGAATTATTTTCATCTGGTTTGTTTGATGAAAAATTGGTTTAGTGCAGCTGAGCACTTAACAACATCGCTGTGTGTGTGAAATGTTTTCTTTGCTACATGTGGAACACAGAATCCTAGAATCTGGCTTGAGGGGTTGTTCTGGTAAGCACGCATTTCTGTAATATTGTCACTCAAAAACATAATTAGAATTTATAAGTGCAATGGTTTATTTTGTAAAGACCATATAAAATGAAAAATACTAAAAGACTGATTTTAGACTGTCTGAAGACACCCTCAGAATAACAGTAAGTAGATGTAAAGCAATGTAAATTTAGTTTACAAGACTTTTTATAGCTCATCAGATCCACATAAACTGACACAATGATGTCGAAAGTCAATGCTGAAAGAGAGAGAATATGGATTTTTAAGGCTAACTTCACTAAGGATCCTGTCACTAAAGCTTTTTCAGAGGCTTTAGCGGGAAAGTTAACTCTTGAGAAAATAGACATTAAAAAGTTACATTATAGCATTATACTCTCATAGAGTTGGTAAGAAGTTACAAACCCTACGCTAATGCTGCGACAGATATAGCTGGAAAGTGGATTTTCTGAGAACAGAATATTTAAAGTAAAAAAAATAATTTTAAGAATATACTGAGGTAATGAAACTCTTACTACATACAAGCAAACAAACTAATGAAAGTAATACAATCTACACCACCTACAACCAACTTTAAACCACACTTTAATTGATAGTAACAGCAAAACACCTTTAAAGTTAGTTGTTTAAATATTACTTCTCAAGCAATTATTTTGCTGGATTATTACCATATTTATCTCCTCAGGAAACACAAACACACATACAGAGCAAAACAAAAATAAACAGCCAGACTTTATGGAGGATTGTTTTCTGTCGGTAATGCAGTTAAAATGACCCTTTTAATTAAGTATGTCTGGTTCCTCAACTGAGAATTTGGCAATTTGTTAATTTCACAGATAGCTGTGCTGTAGGACAAAGAAACACTCTACTCATGGTTCATGTTCCGCTACTCCTACCAAATGACATAGAAACCGTCATACGTACACATAAACACTCTTGTATACGTCAGCTGTGGATTATCTGACAATGAGCATTTAGTTTGTAATATAGTCACATACAGTAGCTTAACTGATTGATTGATATAATGTGTTTGACTTAAATCCCAACCGCTGCTTTAACCTGATAAAAGTATTATAGAGCATTTAATCAATTTTAAATGACTTGACTAAATTATAGTGAACATGTCTTTATGTCCCTATTCTGTGATTGCAATGTTTTAATTAGTATAAATCTTCTGTTTTGGTTTAACAAAATAACGATGTAGGCGACATGATTAAAAATGCAAACTGGTATCTGCTTATTTTGTCTCTTATGGAGGATTGCATTGTTTAATATTGGATTTTTTTGGACACACATTCGGTTCAGTTTTGACTTGCAGCCTATGTGTTACGGATGATTTTTATCTGAACTTGCAGACAGCTGGCAATGCCATCTCATTAATAACGTCACATATTTTGTTACTTTATGGAAACGTTTTTCTTCAGTCTTCTAACAACATTTGTCCTCATTGAAAACATTACAATTTCAATCAGCTTATGGATAAAACAATCAAACCTTAAGTTGACAATTTTGTTGAAAAGTAAATAAGTGTAATTAGGATCACGCTTAAAATCACAGTTTGCATCAGAATACATTTCTAATTATTGGATCCTTTAATCTTAAAACGAAGAAGTTTTAAAAATATAATAAGAAACACTATGCTTTCTACTGTCCTCAGAAAAATGCTAGACAAGAAGAATGGACAGAAAGTGTAATTTGTTAAACACGTTTTATGAAGTTTGGGTAATCCTAAAGAGTGAAACAGATCTCAATGAATGGAAAATTCCTCTGAAATAGCTCATCCTCAGAGCTGGACAGTGCTCCATAGATTAACCAGGTAACACTAACAAAAAAATCTTGTAAACCACTCCCTCACTCAACAGTCAGTACTTTGCTGCTTTATGAATATGAAATAAATATGTGCAGTTTTTTGTGTTGTTTTTGTCCAGACTTATGTGCATTCCTGATGAGCTCGGCAGAAACGACTCATTACCAAAACAGATTCCTTTATTTATTTGCTTTGTGTGCTCAGCAGACAGGAATTTGAATTCAGTAAATCAATTCAGAAATGATGTTTCTATTAGGTTCGTACTCAACTGTGTCCATTAGAGTTGTGTTGTATAAATCAAACAAACCACCGTCAACATAAAATCCTCAGATGAGTTGATGGGAAAACTGGCATCAATCATTCAGTGAGAACATAAAAGCAGCTGCTTCCACTGTAATGTTTCATAAGCTTTTTAATTGGTTAGGAGGTGATAATGGAAACTGGACAGATGACATTTATCCTGCGGTCAACGTGCTCTTAAGGACAGAAGCAATCTAAGGTCCTGTCTCAAGGGCAGAAAGCAGAAAACAACTGGAGTCTAAGAAGATTTTAAAAGAAGCGAGTAGGCATTTTACTTAGCCACTTTGAAAAGAGTTGTATTTCCCACAAAATCCTGAAACTAAAATCATCTTTCACTGATATGCAAAGATTTCTTTGACTTTTCCTTCTGAGTTGCATTCATTTTCTACAACAAAAACGTCGAACGGATTCCTACCATCCAGTTTAATGAATAGGCAAGACAAACTCTCTCTCTCTTTCTGTATTTATTAAAATTTCTAAAATTGTGATTCTGCAGCTCATGCTATCAGGCCCTTATAGTTTATAGGTTAGATTCCCTTCCTTGAAAGCTCCCTATAATGAAAGAATATGATACTCAGTACCGTTGCAAGAATTATTGAAAGAAACTTTGAATTATTTCTCATGAGCGCTTTCTGTGTTATTCTGTCCTCTTTCATTCAACATTCAAACACTATGCAAGCCAGTGGCCAATAAAACCTCTAATTGTTTTTCTCTACTAAAAAAGACAAACTAACCAGTCTAGCCAATTTGTGAATGAGTCTTTTGTGATCCAGCAGTGCAAATTTATGAAGCACTTGCAGCCTGTGAAGACCCATTACCTAATCATTGTCAGGCTGTCACTTCCAGATGACCTCCTCTCCACAGAAACACAAAGAGGAGCATTAAAGTGAAATTCCAAAACAGTGGGAGCCTGCTATAAGGCGGCCTCCTCAACTTTATTTTTCTTTTTAATTAACACCTTTTGAAGGTAAGCTGCAGCTCGCTCTTTGCAGAGGGCAGGACAAAAGTGTGAAAAATAGTCTCTGGAGGAGGTGGGGACAGTCCAGACAGAACACCCCGGCAAGCTGCAAGTTTCACAGAAAAAAAAAAAAAAAAATGCAGTGAGGACAAAAATTATTGTTCCTTTTGTAAGAAGGTGCGATTTTTATGAATATTTTTTTCATTATCTTGTAGCAAGAAGGGGGGACAGACACATCAATAACCAGAGGTTCAAAAACATGTTCTTCTTTGTTTGGCCTCTATATTACTGACATTTAAGTTTGTAAACCTTAAACTGTCCTTCTATACATCTTAGCCAAAACATGAGCAGACTTTAGTAGCATACAAAAATTATAAATGTATTAATAACTGCTCTCTAAATCGTAAAGAAAATCATACACTAAGGAATGTACTTTTTTGAAATTCAAAATACCATTAAATATTTAAGTAATGGATAAATGCTTCTGAAATGAAATAAAATCTTTCTTAAGATTTTGCTTCTGTACAGCAAAGAAACAAATTTCTGCTTGTAAATCAATTTAATTTACAGTACGATGAAAAAGTACTTGTGTCCCTTGAATCTTTTCACAGTTGTCACCGTACAGCTACTGTAATTTTATGTGATAGGCAAATGTAGTAAATAATTGTGAATTGAAAGGATTTTTTAAAAATCTAATAATCAAAATCAGCTTTATTGGCCAGTTTTGTATGCAAAAAAACAAGGAGTTTGACTTTGGTTAGATGCATTCACAGTGTAGTAAAACTGTAAAAATAAATCATATGAGTTGCATTTCTGTTTGCCCCCCTGAGGTTATAATTTGAAAACCCACCTTTCTTTGCAGTTAGAGCCTCAACTTTTTTAGGTATATCGCTATAAGTTGGACATCTACTAGTATGTTTGCCTATTTTCCTTGCTAAACAGTTTATGCTCAGTCAGATTACAAGAAAAGTATATGTGAAGAAAAATGTTTTTGCCATAGATTTTATTTGGATTTATGTCTGGTCTCTGACTAGGGCAGGCTAACATCTCAATATGCTTTCATCCAAGATTATTTCATTGTATCTGTGGTTGCAAATTTGGGGTCATTGGATCATCTGCCCCAGTTTAAAATTTTTTGCAGCCTTTAAAAAGTTTTTCATTGTTTTTTGTATTGCTTTGTACATCTGCCCATCAACTTTGAGTAGCTTTCCTGTTGCCACTGAAGCACAGCATCCCCACAGCATTATGCTGTTGCCATCATGTTTCACAATGAGGACAGTGTGTAGGGTAAAGTACAATGCTAGGTTGCTGTTACATATTTTGTTTTAAATGTTGGCCAACAGGCTCATATTAGTGTCATCTGAGTAGAACACATTCTTCTACAATTTTTCTTTGCCCCTGACATGGCCTTTGGTCTGACCTGGTCAACATGATTTGTGACTTCATGACCTTTGACTCTCTTTGAATGGTAGGTTTCTTCTTGCCACCATTCTATTAAGCCCAGATTTCAGGAGTGCACTATTAATTGGAGTTTGAGAACTTCTTCACAATGTTATTCAATTCAATTCATTTATATAGCGCCAATTCCCAACACATGTCGTCTCAAGGCACTTCACAACAGTCAGGTACATACATTCCAATTAATCCTAACCATTGAACAGTGCAGTCAGATTCAGTTATTTATTCAAATTGGATAAAAAGTTTTTCTATCTAAGNCACAACAGTCAGGTACATACATTCCAATTAATCCTAACCATTGAACAGTGCAGTCAGATTCAGTTATTTATTCAAATTGGATCAAAAGTTTTTCTATCTAAGGAAACCCAGCAGACTGCATCGAGTCAGAGACTTGTAGCATTCACTCCTCCCGGAGGAGCATGTAGAGAAAGTGGACAGTCACTGGTGTTGACTTTGCAGCAATCCCTCATACTGAGCATGCATGTAGCGACAGTGGAGAGGAAAAACTCCCTTTTAACAGGAAGAAACCTCCAGCAGAACCAGGCTC